>OZ010575.1:134263722-134423722 GCA_963932145.1 Acanthosepion lycidas
CACCAGCACAGAGACGGGGCCCTGTGACCGGTTACGTATCAGAATTTGTATATACCGCTCGAGAGAGAGAGAGGAATTTTAAACACTCAATCGAACTCCCTGCAGTTGTAATTGTTCTGGCGAGACAAGCTTGTTAACCATTACACCGCCTCGGGGTAACCCATGAATTTTTTTTATATGCCACTTTTGCTTTCTATATCTTTGTTTCGTCACATTGGACGTGGAAATGTAACATTGGTGCCTTTTGGAATAAAAATACAGAAGGGACTTATTTTTCTTCGTCACCGTTTTTAGTTTCTCCCTTTCATTCTGCCTCGTCGTCATTTCGCCAAAGTAATTATCGAGGTTTATGTCTTGTTTTCTTTGTGCCATTATTTTAAAATTCTGTTAAATTCAATGAACATTGTAGAATTTTTGTGTAAATCGATTGAAAAATTCGAACAAAATTGGACAATAGTTGACAAAAGAAGAATAAATAGCGCCAACGACCCCACGAAAAATAAGTAAGTAAAGAAATTTCTGTCCCTTATTCTAAAAAAAAAATTGCCAAAAATTAGGGAATTATCCGATTGGAACGAAATTTTTAGTACTTATAGTCAAATTTTTATACAATTTTTTGGAGGTACCTAAATTCTTCGTTTAAAACTCGTTTAAAAATTAAGTATACGTATTTCAAAATTTATTCGAAAAAATTTAGAAAATTTGAAGTTTAAAATAACTTAAAAGAAACTTTTACTTACATTCTTCGTAGAAAAATGTTTTTTAAAAATAAAATAAAAGAGAGCCGATTTGAACCACGCGTGGATTGGCAAGTGCGAATTGATGCCGTCTATCAATTATTGACAGCTGACGTGAGATTCGAGACGGACAGAATGGACATATTTTTTTAAGCGCATTTGCTTACTACCTTATTAAAGTAAAAAAACTTTCGCCATTCCGTTTTTGGGGTTTGTTTTTTTTTAAGTACTGTACCATAAGTTTGTTGATACTATCTGGAGAAATTATAAATACTATAAAAAAAAAAGATACAAGTCAACAAGTGCTGCACTGCTGACGTTTTTTATTTATTGCACGCACGATACTTCCGGCTTCCGTAGATTTCATTTGGTAAAAATTATTGACACAAATTAATTATTTTAAAATACAAGGGCTCGTTAGTTTGTAATAAGCTTTGGAAATTATAATCTGTAAATATATATCTACTTAAAAAGTTCCTCAAGCTTTTCCATAATTTTAGAAGAATTAACAACATAATGTAAAAATAAAAAATAAATATTACAGAAATAACAAATAATTGTAGGTAATTGTTTTAAAAATTCATTTTTCATCGAAATATCTTTTTGCTTTCAGACAATATTGTCCATGTTTATTGGAATAAATAAAAGCAATTAAAAGCTTTTGAAATTAATATTTTTGTTTTATTGAGTTTTATGTTACACTTCAGAAACGATTTTCAGGTAGAGGGGTTCCAACTAAAAAAAACAAAAACATAATTTGGTTTCCTCAAAGCATTGTGCTTATAATCACTAATCTCCTCAAAATTGAAATTATAGAGTTTTCTTACAATTAGTTAGAGGGGGTAATACATATGAAACAAAAAAAAATTCTGCCATGACTTTATTAAAAATAAAAGATATTTATGCAACGCTCTCAAACCCTCAGAGTTAGAAGTTGCTTGTAAAATATTCCAGTAAATCAATCAATCTTGTCTGTTTTACGAAGATTGAAGCAATGACGGATGAATGGAACATTTCAATGTCCACACACGGTTGACATACAACTAGGATTTTTTTTTACCATATTCTGTCTGTTCCAATGTTTCGATATAATTTCTGTGTGAAATACACCAAAGTACTTTGCTTACCAGATAGAGTAAATTTAATCCTTTAGCTTCCATTTAAGGCTTTAGGAAAGCTTTTACATTTTTAAAAATTCTTTTTAAACTTTATGTATACCCAATTTGTGGAAGTATCCTGATAGATTATTTTTTTGTATGGAGGTACAAAAGGGAAAATGATTTGTCTTTAAGCATTCTACTAAGTTTCATAAAGACATCACTTGGATAATAAATAATTAAGAAAGAACTCAAAGTGAATATATTATCAATTCAATAACTGTAACAATTTTGCCCAATTTTTTTATTTCTAACAACATCATTATTTTCATACATTTTTTAAAAATCTGAATTATTTAAAAAAACACATTAACAGCAATACATTTCTGGAAAAATTATACCAACAATAAAAATCTTGAGGGCACAAAGTAGCCTATTGAGGTCGATAAGCCATAAAACAAAACAAACACAATAGTTTCTTTTATTCATTTATTTATTTCTCCTTTTTGCCTGAGAGATTATTTTTTGTATGGATGTGCAAAAAGGAAACAATTTATCTTTAACCATTCATTAACAGCATTATTTTTTTAAAATCTGAATTATTTAAAAACTCACATTAGTTGCAATTTAAAAAAAAGTTAAAGGAATGAATTAAACTCAAGATTATCATTAACCTAAAAAATAACCACAGAAAACATGACACCTAAAGTTTAAAATGAATTTTTAAAAATTAAAAATCTTCAAACTTTTATTTTAGTTTTAATTTCAAGTTAATAGATTGAATTTAATATTTCCAATATGCTGAATACAATGTTCTATTTCAAAACTAATTTAGATTGGGTAGAATGGGAAGGGTTTTTTGTTTTTTTTTGCTAAACAATTAACAAAACTAATTAAATTAATTAATTAAACTGATTAACTACATTTTTTTAGTTGTCTTTCATCACAAAGTAATTGTCTTTATTAAAATATTTTCCAAAAATAAAATATACTTTTCTGAAACTTTATTTGCGCAATATTAGCTATTTAAACTATAATTAATCTGATTTGAAATAAATATTATTTACTTTAAGTTTTGAATATCGCAAAAATGCATTTGTTTTAATCTGACAGTAGCTGTTTGTTTAAGGTGTTGATGTGCTGACAGCACAAGAACAGATCTGATGTTGTTCAAATGTAAAATAAAGTTGAAGAATATGATGCAAACACATTTTTTATATAATTTTTAAGTGCTCAATCTTAAGAGTTTAGGAAAATATTATTTTATTGAATTTTAGAAATTTGGCTTTAAATTCACTCTGATTTCTGATAAAGCTGTATATACATGCAAAAAAAAATCAAAATTGTAAAAATATTGGTGTTTGAGGATTGTACTAAATTTTTAAGGCTGAAATTAATACAGAATTTTAAATATCATTTTTTACTTAATAACAATATCACCTAAAAGCAGAAAATAATACAGAATTTTAAAAGATTTAAAACTTTATAAATTATTGTAATTAAAATTTAAAAAAATAAAAATTCATTATTCATCGAAAAAGAAATTTTTCTTATGAAATCGTATCCATAATATATTTTATTTATAAAAGCAATTAAAACCTTTTCTAATTAAATAATATCAGAGTTTTAGTACATTTTTTATTTTATGCTTCAGAGCAGATTTTTGGTAAATGGTGTTTCTGATTTACATGAACAAATTGATGATTTAAATTCTCCAAGTCTTTTAAATAATATAAATACAGAGAGGGTGGAATGTTAATTTCTTGAAATTTCATAAAATTAATCAGGGTTAACAAATTTAAAAAAAATATTTTTACTACTATTTTCTAAAAAAGAAAAAAAAATTTCCTTTATTTGTGAATAAATCCTGAAAATTTAATTAAAATCCAGCAGTTATTTAATGTTTGCAAGAATTCCCTAAACAATATTTTTAACACCAAAAAAGGCTCTAAAATTCACATAGTAACCTTTGACCAACCAGAAGAAATTGCTGGTGTTCTCAGGTCCACCCTGACCTGGGTGGTAGCACCTGTTAGGTTCTCAGCTATGGACAAATAGTTAACTCCCAAACTGGTGTCAAAACTTTATGAAAGTGTAAAAATAGGTTTTAATACCAGATATACTTTTTTGTAAAAAATTATTACCAGCAATAAATTTTGGTAAAAAAAAAAAAAAAAATATTACCATCAATACATTTTTGGAAAAAATACTACCAGCAATAGATTTTTGAAAAAAAATATTACCAGCAATAAAGATTTTGTTGGCATTAAATAACCCATTGAGGTTGATATGCTGTAAAATAAACCAAACCAAAATAAATGAAAGAATACATATTCTATTCATACAAACTAATCCTAAAAATATTGTCGGCATTAAATAATCCATTGAGGTTGATATGCCGTAAAACAAAACAAACCAAATTTTATTTTCATTAAAATAAGTTAACCCCGAATTTAAAGTTTAAAATTTATCTTTACAACATTTTTCAACTAGAAATTCATTTTGTTATGTGTTCGTATGCTACTCACAGGGATTTTATTTCTGTGACTTCCACATGAGTTTCTGACTAATTGTTTTGTCAACTCTTTTTGCACTTGCGTTGTTTGAAAGATCCACAGAAGGGAGATAACACAATTTGGCCAGAACTTCTTCTGAGGGTCAGGATATGTGGTATGAGTTGCTAGAAGTGTCAGCAACTTATTATTAAGTAACTCTCCATTGGCGTTAAATTTTTGAAGAAAAAACTATTAACAGCAATACATTTTGAGGTAAAAATATTACCAGCAATAAAAATCTTGTTGGCATTAAATAACCGATTGAGGTTGATTTGCCATAAAACAACCCAAACCAAACTACACGTAAAATATAGGCTGATAACTGTTTAATAAAATGAAAGACATGTAATTATTATTGATGTAGATATTAAAGTCCTTTTTGCTTTGAAGGGGGCTTTCCTTTTGGTTGTTCATAAATTAGTAATGAAGTGCCAAATGTAAATATACAAATATGTATAACCAATGCTAAGACCACAGCTTTTATTCTGTTACTGAATATCTCTAAAATCATCACGACTTAGTACACACCCTTAAACAAGAAGGGACTTTTATATTTCTTTTCTTCCAGTCTAAATTCATTTTTTCATAAATTTTACTATTTTGTTTTTATTTACACTATTTACATTGTTTGGACTGTTAGCGTCATCTTTCAATGTTTCAGCCGTTGTATGGTCTGGCCTTCTTCGGATGATATATGTTGGAATTTCAAACTAAACCCTTTGTTTAGTTCACTTGGGTAGATTATTCTAGTTCCACATGCCATGCCTTTTCTGGATATCTGAGTTCCAGCTATTTCCCTTTAGTAACTCAACTCTCCAAGTTTTTGTTCACTTCTGCTGTGGCCAGGTATTGAACTCGCAACTCTTTATTTGTAGCAGAATTGGATTCCAGCTTAATGTTTTTTTGCAGGCGAAAAAAAAAAAAAAAAACTTGCACAAAGAAGTTTAAATTGGCATCCAGGGACAGTATCTTATTATCATTCATAATTAAACATTATTGTATCAACAAATGTTGCACATCTCTGTATTTAAGCATGATCCACATAAATGTGGCCCTGTTATGGTTCATCAACAACGCATGTTTAAAAAAGAATCTCATATATACAAGTTTATTGGCATAATTTCTCATAATAAAAATCTTTTTATATAAAGATTTTCTAACATGTTAACTGTGTAGCCTTCATTTAGATCGAGTAAATGATAATGTATGTTCATAAATTGTGTAGTAATATTGAAATGTCAAACATAAATATACAAACGTGTATAACCAACGCTTTTATAACCCAAGCTTTTATTCTTTTACTGAATATCTCTGCAATAATTCTTTTATATTTCTTTTCTACACCCCCGTGCAAATTAATTGAAACAACCACTTTAGTTTCCTTTCTTTCACTATATGGTCAGATTTAGACCCACTGGAGTGACAGGGTGTAACCGATTTCTAATTTTTCCACAGATTAGGTTATTTGCAGTGGTGCACTGTATTTTCCAGGTGTACGATGAAAATATATTTGGCCTTGAAAAATATTGCATCATCTGTAATTGCATCATTTTTTTTTATTAAACCCAGTCACTATTGTCTCAACTGTCGATTAGTTGTCCTATGGCTATTGTCTGCAATGGACATTACTCCAAGGAAGCATACAAAAATTGTAATGCTGAAGGAACACACTGGCAAGCCTTATCAGTGAGCAAATCAAAATTCTATAGAGTGACCTGGAAACTCTACTGATTTAAATCCAATCGAGAATCTGTGGTCAATCTGGAAGGAATGACTTTGTGGAATGGACATACAAAGTACTAACATGTGCACCAGGTCATAATAACGGAATTATCTGTTTTGTTTCAATTAATTTGCACAAGACCGTATTTGTTTTTGTTTACAAGTGACTTTTCTTTTTTTATATCACAACATAAGCATGTTTTTTTAGGGATACAAGAACAAGATAATGCATTATGGGATAGAGAATTAACCTAAAAAATATTTGTCTATATTTCTGAGATGAGGTATTACGTACACTATTTGGACTATTTGTCGCCATATTTATTACAATGTTTTGGCCATTGTATGCTTCAGCCTTCTTCCGGTGGTTGGAATGTCGAACTGAACCCTTTATTTTGTTCACTGGGGTAGACTGTTCTAGTTCCATGTGCTATATTCTAATGGATGTCAGTTATCTCCTGTTAATTCCTCTCTCCAAGTTCTCCACTGCCTTAACTGGGTATTGAACTCACACTCTTTGGGTCCTGTCACTGGATCTAACCAACACCATTATCCACTGTGCCATGTATCCTTGAAGGCATCTGTGTATGAATTTCTGGGTATTATAAACCTAATGCCTTCAGTAACCATTTTTACCAGTGCTCATATTGCAATTTTTGTTATCACTTTTCTCTGACACTCCTTATTACTGGTTCCCATATACTGATAAAGGCATTATTTAGATCCAGTAACAGGACCCAAAGAGTTTGAGTTCAATACCTGGTTAAGGCAGTAGAGAACTTGGAGAGGGGAATTAACAGAAGATAACTGATAACTGACATCCATTAAACATGGTACATGGAACTAGAATAGTCTACCTCAGTGAGCGAAATAAAGGGTTCAGTTCAACATTCCAACCACCTGAAGTAGGCCAGAGGGTACAATGGCTGAAACGTAATAGATATGGCGACAAAGATGAGAACAATAGTCCAAATAATGTAAATAGTGTCTAAAAAATATTGTTGGTTCTTTTTGTAAATCTTACAGTCATTTAATCAGTGATAGACTTTTTCTTATTTTTTTCTTTTCTCCACAGGTAAAAAAAAAAAAAAAACTTCTACAAAGATCTTTGGGTTATCATCCAAAGATAGAATTACATCTCCGGTACCTGTCACAGGAATCAAGTTTTGCACATCCTTGCATTTATGCATAACCCACATAAGAGTGGCCTTGTGCCAGACTAAGCTAGTCTTAGTGAATTTCTCATTATCATTCAAAATGAAACAACTTTATTATACCAACAAAATGTGTATGTTTAAAAATGTCAGATATACAAGTTTGGTGTAATACTTGATGTAATTTCTCACATAATAAAAACAATTTTTTAAGAATTTCTCAAATGAAAATAAATTTTTTGTTACATTTTTTGTAGCAGAGTTGGATTCCAGCCTAATGATTTTTTCTTTGTTTTTTCTTTTTGCAGGTCAAAAAAAAAACTTGCACAAAGAAGATTAAATTGGCACCGAGGGAAGGTATCAGATCTTGGGTACCTGTCACAAAAACCAAATGTTGCACATCTCTGTATTTAAGCATGATCCACATAAATGTGGCCTTGTGCCAGACTAAGCTAATCTTTAGGAATATTTCTTTATAATGAAACATAACATTATTGTATCAACAATAGATGTTTAAAAAGAAAATCTCATATATACAAATTTTTTTCTATAATTTCTCAGAATAAAAATCTTTTTACATACAGATTTTCTAACATGTTAAGTACTTAGCATTCATTAAAATTGTCTTTCAAAATTGTGGATTTTATTTGGATACTTGTAACTCAACAACAGAATAGATGGAAGAAGAAGAATGCTATTCATGTGAAATTTGTGGGCATTCTTTCTCCATGATTTCAGCATTAAAAAGCCACATGGAAAAACACCCCAGAGAGGAACCTTATTCATGTGATGTGTGTGGATCGAAATTTTCAAAGCATATCCTTTTAAAAATTCACATGCAAATACATACTGAAGCAAAACCACATTTTTGTCAAGTGTGTGGCTCTTCCTTTTCACGAAAGTCACATTTGGTTCAACATATTCGTACACACACTGGTGAGAAACCTTACTCTTGCCATGCATGTGGAGCTTCCTTTTTACAAAGCTCCAATTTGGCACGACACATTCAAACACACTCTGGGGAGAAATCCCATTCTTGCAAAATATGTGGTTCTTCTTTTTCACAAAATACAGATTTAAAGAACCATATGAGAACACATACTGGAGAGAAACCACATTCTTGTGATGTGTGTGGAGATAGGTTTTCACGAAAGGCACATTTGGTGGTACACATGCGAACACATACAGGTGAAAAACCTTTTTCTTGTAAAGTTTGTGGGTCTTCTTTTTCATGGGAATCGAGTTTAGTAATACATATGCGGACACACACTGGAGAAAAACCCTATTCTTGCCATGCATGTACTGCTTCTTTTTTGCAAATTTCCAATTTGGCACGGCATATTCGAACACACACTGGAGAGAGATCACATTCTTGCCAAATATGTGGATCTTCTTTTAAAGAAAAGTCTGATTTAAAGAGACATATGAGAACACATACAGGAGAGAAACCACATTCTTGCGATGTTTGTAGTTCTTCTTTTTCAGAAAAATCAAATTTGATGGTACATATGCGAACACATACTGGAGAGAAACCTTTTACTTGTGAATTGTGTGACTCTTCTTTTTCAAGGAAATCAAATTTGGTACAACACATTCGGACACACACTGGAAAGAAACCATGCTCTTGTGACGTTTGTGGCACTACCTTTCCAAATAGATCAAAATTGGTAAAACATATGCAAACACACAAGTGAAAAAACTGTAGCCATATTTTTAAGAAAGTTATTCCAAAAGATACCTGTCTAGACATACTGAATAAAAAGTTTTGTCATGACTCCTCTATTTTTTTAACCACTCTTTGGCAATGTGAGGATTAGAAGTGTAATAAAACCTAAACACACAATGAATGTGAATTTATCCATGTTTTTTTTGTTCTTGAGAATTCACAGAAATATTAAACACTTTATGATTAAACATTTATTCACACTATTGTTCTCATTTTTGCTGTATTACCACAGTGTTTAGGCCATTGTATCCTCAGGTGTATATCAATCTGGGTAACCTATAGGGAATTCCAAACTGAAGACTTTATTTAATCTACTAATCTAGACTGTAATTGTTCCACTAATAATGTAGGGATATCTTGCATAATTTTTATTTTTTAGTACTGCTCACTTTGTTTCCACTGAAACCGTAAATAAATTCAGCTTAACATAATTGCAGTATTAATAACCAGTTGACTCTGGGGATGTCGTGGAAACACAAACAAATATCCTGGCTTGAAATTATAAATAAATAGTCCAAAGTTCATTTTTTTTTTTTTTCCTGTTCAAGTATTTTTGATTATTAAAGTCATTGTTCAAAAAGGGTGTTATCAGTGTGGTAAAAAGATTTGTCTAAATTCTGGCATTAATAAATTGAGGAAATTAAAGTTGGAAGCAGTGTGTGTGTAATAAAAAAAAAACAACAATATTGGTGGGAACAACAGATAATTTGCCAGAAGACAGACAAGAAAAATATCCCAAAAGAAAAAAGAACCAAAAGGAAAAAAAAATTTACAGACTATTGTCCTCATCTTTGTTGTTTCAGTTATTGTACCCTCCGGCCTTCTTCAGGAGTATACTGAACTGGGTAACTCACAGGGAATTCCAAACTGAACTCTTTATTTAAAATACAGGGGTAGACTGTTCTTGTTCTACTACTCATGTCTAGGGATATCTCATGTCATTTTTATTTGGCACTGTTCCGTTACTGCAAGTAAACACTGCCTGACCCAGAGATTGAACTCACATCTACTATATCACCAAACTCACAAACCAGCTTTTATCCACTAGGCCAATGTAGTAAGCAAATTATAGAGCTTTAAACCTAACCTTTAATGCTGATTAGGCTGTTACTGCTGCTGATGGCTGTCATATTCTGCTGCTGTGGTTGAAGACATGCTGTCATTGGTCTTTCTTTATTAGCAGCTCCTTTATTGCGTTTATTTCTATGCTAGGCCTACTAAGGGAGTCCTTAGCCCAGCATATGCGATGATTCTTTCAAACAAACTATAATATATTCACTTCAATCTCCAGAGCCTGATGACCTCCCATTTTCCCTCCATACATGATCAGCCATGCCTGATTTCATTGTCTCACTACAGGTTTTCTATGTTCCTCCAGCCTTACTTTTAGGGTGTAGTTTTTTCACCTTTATATTCTGCCCCATGTTAGGTTTTATGTGACAGAGATTTCTCTGTAGAGCGGAACTGCTTCAGAATATTGTCCCGATGTTGACTGCAGATCTTCTGATTCTTTTTTGATAAGCCCTTGACATAAGGTAGAGAGACCACAGCAAATTTTTGTTCATCCACCTTGTCCTTTCTGTTCGCACCTGTTGACACAGATGTCACATATGAAGGGTACATTGGCTGCTGATCATTTCTTGTTGGTATCAGTTTTGGCCACCCTTATATAGTTCAACAGTATTTGTACAGCTTCCTGGTGTGGCCATCATATGAGGAAGGTCGGAGGGCAGAATGGCCAAAACGCTGATAAAAACAGCAAAAATGAGGACAATAGTCCAAATATAAATAGTGTAAATAATATCTCCACATTGCAAAAATTATTAAAATATGTGAACAAAGTATAAAGAAATCCTTATTATTTACCATTTTAAAAAGTTGGTATCAATTGGTAATTAGCCAATGTTTTGCCAACCATTCCAATAAATAATCTAATAAATAAATAGTGTTTATTATTTTTGCATTATTTACATTATTCAGACTATCCTCAACTTCAGTGTCATATTCACAACATTTCGGCTGTTGTTTGCCCCAGCCTTCTTCAGGTGATTGGAATTTTGAACCAAACTCTTTATTTCGTCCAACAGGGTAGATTGTTCAAATTCCATGTGCCATGCCTCTTCGGGATGTCTCAGTTATTTCCCTTTAACAGATCTCTTCAAGTTTTGATTCACCACTGCCTGGTATTAAACATCCTACTCTTTAGGTCTAGTCGCTGGATCTTTATCCACTGGAGCATGTGTTCTTGAAAATTTACCAGAAGAATATTAAACACTATTAAGTTTGGTTATTTACAAGAATAATATTTACAACACTCTAAAAACTAATACAATTAAAACTAATGCAATATTTATTATTTACTAGTTTATAAAGAAATGTGAAAACAATTTTTTATTCATAAATTTATAAACTTTTACTAAATTATTAAAATATTTGAACCAACTATAAGGAAATCCTTATTATTTACCATTTTAAAAAGTTTGTATCAATTGGCAATTAGCCAACCATTCCAATAAATAATCTAATAAATAAATAGTGTTTATTAATTTTGTTATCAATTCTCAAGAACAAAGAAAATGTATAAATTCACTTTCATATATTTAGGTTTTACTACAATTCTAATCATCACCTTTTAAAACAATCAACATTGTCAAAGATACTCTCATGGAATATGACCAAATGAGACTTGTTTTTTCAACAGACTCCCTTGCGGTCCGCACGTCTCACATTGGTGTTGCAGTTTTGGTTTAGTTTGGTTTGATTTATGGCATATCAACCTCAATGTGTTATTTAATGCCGACAAGTTTATTTTGTAAAGTATGTGGGTTTACATTCTTGAAATGTTTCAGAAATCATATGGAATTGCAGGTTACATAAGAACTGTTGGCAAATATGGCCTTTCTGCCAGCGACGGCAATAAGACAAAGTGTCAAAAGGATGGTTTTTCCTTTGACACCTTTATAATTTTAACTACCTTCACTCCTTAACAATGTTTATTGTTTTAAAATGGGATGATTAAAATTTTAATGAAACCTAAAAATACGGTGAAAATCAATTTATTCATTTTTTCTTGATAATTTTCAACAAAAATATTAAACACATTTAGATTGTTTATTTACAAGAATAATCTTATATTTACAACATTCTAAAATATAATTCAATGTAATATATATATATCATTTATAAATTTATAGATATTTACTAAATTATAAAAATATGTGAACCAAAAAGAAATCCTTGTTATTTATTTTATAGTTTTTTATTATTTTTGTTTTAAATTCTCAAGAATAAAGAAAATTTATAAATTCACTTTCATATGCTTAGGTTTTATTACAATTGTAATCCTCACTTTTGGTTTGGTTTATGGCATATCAACCACAATGGGTTATTTAATACCAACAACATTTTTAGGATAGATTCGTATGAATAGAATATGTATTCTTTGGCTTAGATTGGTTGCTTTGTTTTATGGCATATCAACCTCAATGGGTTATTTAATACTGACAAAATTTTCATTGTTGGTAATATTTTTTTTTCCAAAATTCAATTTCTAGTTGATTGGTGGTTTTGTTTTATGGCATATCAACTTCAGTAGGTCATTTAATGCCAACAAAATTTTGAAATAGATTCATTGTGATAGTTTGGTTTGGTTTGTGGCATATCAACCTCAATGGGTTATTTAATGCCGACAAAATTTTTGTTGCTGGTAATATCTTTTTTTTTATCTATCTCAGTATATATTGTTTTGTTTCATGGCATATCAACCCCAATGGGTTATTTAATGCCAACAATATTTTTTTCCTTCATAAATCTATTTTTGGTAATATTTTTTTCTTCAAAAATTTATTGGAGTCAATTTTTTTTTTTACAAAACGTATTTCTGGTATTAAACTCTATCTTTACACTTTCATAGTGTTTTGACCCCAGTTTGGGGGTTAACTATTTGCCCATATCTGGGAACCTAACAGGTGCTACCACCCCGGGTCAGGGTGGACCTGGGAACACCAGCAATTAAGAGGTGGTTCCATACTCCTCAAAACCTCTTGATCAGACGCGGGGGTAGTTTATCATCATACCCAGGACAGAATCCTCACTTTTAAAACAAATGTGGAATTAGAACAATCTACCTCCATGGACGTAATAAAAGGCTCAGTTCGAAATTCCAACATATATCATCTGAAGAAGGTTGGAGTGCGCAATGGCCGAAACATCATGAATATGGCAATAAAGATGAGCACAGTAATCTAAATGTAAATAGATTCTATGGATTGCCAAAATGATAAAAATCAGAAGAATTATGTTTTTTTTCACTGTCACTACCAGATAATTGACATATCCCTGAAAAAAAGATTTCATTATAACTTTACTTCCCATGATATTATTATATAAACTTTAACATTCTGGGGGTGATTTTGTTTGCAAAGCAAAAATTTTATTTTTATCTTGCCATATGACTCAGAATAATAGTGTGCTTGAATTTTGCAGTTGTGTCATCATGTCCTGCTATGGCAACAGAAAATTACCATGAATGAAATTAATTATTTGATTGGTTTGGTTTGGTTTGGTTTAGTTTGTTTTTATGCCATATCAACCTCAACAGGTTGTTTAATGCTGACAAAATTTTTATTGCTAGTAATATTTTTTTCCTTTAAAAATCTATTCCTGGTAATATTTTTTCTTCGAAAATGTACTGCTGGTAATATTTTTTTTTTCAAAAATACAAAGCTGGTAATAATTTTTTTTACAAAGTATTTCTAGTATTAAAACCTATTTTTACACTTTTATAGTGTTGACCCCAGTTTAGTGGTTAACTATTTGCCATAGCTGGGACCCTGACAGGACCTACCACGCCCTGGTCAAGGTGGACATGAGAACACCAGCAATCAAGAGGTGGTTCCACACTCCTCAAAACCGCCTGATCAGAGGCCTTACTGTTGGACGTAGTTTATCGTCTTACCCAGGACGTGGATGTAGGAGACTTGAAAAACAATGCAGTGGAAATTAAAGTAGAGAATAATGAAGTTAAAGGTTAACTTGAGACCAAGAAGTCATTTTAAAAATTACTAAAATGTCATGGGGGGGGTGGCAAACAGGTAAATTTATTTTTCTTTGACACTTACCTCCAAATATTGTTACTGGCTTAGCTTCATTTGGCACAAAGCCAGAACTATCAAGGACCTAATGATGATCAAATTCATTACTCAATGTTCAAACAGACTAATTCATTGACCATTGCCTATCTCATATACATCTCACTTCCCATGTGTTAAAGGGGTCACTTCTGTAATTAAATCAATAAAAAGGTATATTAAAAAAATTCTTTTTTTTTGTTTACATATTTCAAGTTACAGCAACATTGATAAAATGACCTGACAGTAATACCTGCCACATGGTCAGGTTATTGGTGATTAAACCAGTTCCCCCACCATGCTTTTCTGGTGATGAGGTTGGTTATATATCTACCAGGATTTTTTAAAAAAAAAGAAGGGACCAGTTAAAGGGTGGATGAATCTTCAATAGGAGCAACAGCCATCTGGCACACTGAATATAGTAGTAACCCTGTCTTGTGGATATCCTGGTGAATGCAGATACCCTTCTGTTTTCCACTCCTAGCAACTGCCAACAACTTTCACCCATGAAAATGAAATCCTTTCTGACAAACCAAACTTTTTAAATAGCCACAAATCAACTCTGAATTGAATCAGAAATTTGAGATGATGGCTTCAGGACACGTTGAAAGGTTCTGGGATGGGAATGAAAGAAAAACTAAAGAGATGACTACAACAAGAAAGAAGCTGCAGGAAAAAGAAAAGGAAGTCAAAAAATTCTACATTTTCTTTGTAAATTTTTTGCTTTCTTTTTGCTACTTATAATCTTTCTAGAGTTGCTTCTGAATGATTGTTGAAACAACCTAGCAATTCTTGTGAATCATCAACCTCCTCAAATCCTCTTGACAATTGAATGAATTGAAGTATGTAAATATTTGGTTGATAATACATTGACCATTGCCTATTGCACATACAGCTCACTTTCCATGTGTTAAAGGGGTCACTTCTGTAATTAACTCATTAAATACATATATTAAGTTACAACAGTATTGATAGAATGACCTGACAGTAATACCTGCCACATGGTTAGGTCATTGGTGATGAAACCAGTTCCCCCACCATGCTTTTCTGGTGATGAGGGTGGTTATACATCCAGCAGGATTTAAAACAAAAAAACTTTCAAAGAGTGGATGAATCCTCTATGCGAAAAAAACAAAATAAAATGACATCAAAATTCACAAAAATGACGTCTACCCCAATAGCTCTGTATTCAACCTCGATCCCCTCAGCTGATCATACTGTTGATTGCTTTGGCCCAAGTCTTGTCTTACCTCCACATTGTGTTAAGTGATTGCAAGACTGGCTTGGTCCGAATGGTCAACTGGAATTGATGACTTGCTTTGGTCCAGTTAGTCACATGAAAAAGAAATAAATTTGATAAAAGAAAAAGAAGTATTTATATACAATTCCTGAAAACCAAGTCATTTTAAAAGTTACAAAAATGTTGGGGGAGGTGGCAAGCAGGTAAATCTGTTTTTCCTTGACACATATCTCCAAATATTATTACTGACTTAGCTTCGTTTGGCACAAGGCTAGAACTATCAAGGACCTAGTGATGATCAAATTCATTACTCAATGTTTAACCAGACTAATACATTGACCATTGCCTATCGCATCTCACTTCCTATGTGTTAAAGGTATCATTTTTGTAATTAAATCAAAAAAAGGTATATTAAAATAATTCATTTTTTTTTTGTTTTTATATTTCAAGTTACGGCAGTATTGATAGAGTGACCTGACAGTAATAGCTGCCACATGGTCAGGTTATTGGTGACAAAACCAGTTCCCCCACCATGCTTTTCTGGTGATGAGGTTGGTTATACATCTAGCAGGATTTAAAACGAGACCTTTCAAAGAATGGGCAAATTCACTACACCGGAAAAAACCCCAAAACAGAATGACATCTAAATCTGCAGAAATATTTCATCCTTTAATGCTCAATTGTGCTTATAATTCCCTTGAGCACAACTACCCTTGGGAAAGGTAAGAATACTACATCTCATCTCGTCTATAATAGCAGGACAGACTGGGTCATAGAGCCATGGTTGGCAACCAGTCTACCACAGAAACTCTGGAAAATCTGCCTCGTCAGTTATGAATCGGAAGAGATATGATAACCCAAGTTTGGCACTAAATTAACTGATTCAATATTAATACATATATTTATTAAATTTCATTAATTAATTCAATTTTTGCAGACTTTTAAAATGCAGATACATAAAATCAATAAAAAGTTTCTATTTTTCCTAAATAAAATAATAAAAATTGAAATCCGATGATTACTTGAATTTTAGTAAATTTTTCAGATCAGATGTTGCTGTTAATGATTTCTTTACATTATTTGCACTTACTGACCCAAGCATGCTTCAGTATATTTTTTTACTAAGCCACTCTTCTCCCTTTGACATCTCTCATTATGACATGAATGATCATGGCTCTCCATAACTTCTCTTTTCAGCATTACTTTCTAATTTTAGCATTTGTTCTTCCATTCATGTACAGAAACTTTTCAATTTGATTACTCACTGCATTTTTTGATTTTGCTGTATCTTGTGAGTGTCAGATACTTCAAGCTTTCTTTCCTTATTATATTTCTAAAATCTTGTCTCTTTCAGATTTTGAGTCATTACTTGGCTGAAAACCTTGTTACTTGCATGATCTATTCATTCATCGATACAGGCACATTTCGATTGCCTTAAATTGTCTTTGACATTTAATGAAATTGCACCACTTTCAGTACCACATGAGGAAAAAGCCTTCTTGCAGACTGTCTCTAAGGTTATTGACATGTGGACTGTGATGCTACTCTCAATATAACCCCATGTGGCTGATTCAAACTAGCATCCATTGATAAGTGTCAAATCATGCTGCACAATCCAAAGAATAAGAAAAAATATTCTGTCAAATTCACTGTCGTCAAGGAGGATATTTGCTAAGAAAAATATTCTGTCAAATTCACTGTCGTCAAGGAGGATATTTGCTAAGAAAATGTGCAAATGAATATTCATAAGTGTGTACTACCATAATATTGCTAATGTTCATTCTGTGTCAGACTACAAGCAACTGCTAACTGACAGATGTCTTCAATGGTGACCTGGGATCATTATTTGGGCAAATGCACCTACAAGTTGACAAAACTTTTGCATCTGAAGGCATGCCAATGGAGAGTTCCTTAACTGTAAGTTGCTGACACTTCTAGCAACTCGTACCACATATCCTGACCCTCAGAAGAAGTTCTGGCCAAATTGTGTTATCTCCCTTCTGTGAATCTTTCAAACACAGCGCTAGTCAGAAACTCATGTGGAAGTCACAGAAATAAAATCCCTGTGAGTAGCATACGAACACATAACAAAATGAATTTCTAGTTGAAAAATGTTGTAAAAATAAATTTTAAACTTTAAATTAAGGGTTAACTTATTTTAATGAAAATAAAATTTGGTCTGTTTTGTTTTATGGCATGTCAACCTCAATGGGTTATTTAATGCCATCAAAATCTTAATTGCTGGTAATATTTTTTCAAAAAATGTATTGCTGGTAATATTTTTTTTCAAAAATATATTGATGGTAATAATTTTTTTTTCAAAAATTTATTGCTGGTAATAATTTTTTACAAAAAACTTTCTGGTATTAAAACCTATTTTTACACGTTCATAGAGTTTTGACCCCTGTTTGTTGATTAACTGTTTGCCCATAGCCAGGATCCTAAACTGTGCTACCACTCTGGGTCAGGGTGAATCTGGGAACACCAACAATTAAGTGTTGGTTCCATGCTATTCCTGATCAGAGGCCTTGCTTCTGGACATAGTTTATTCTCTTAACCAGGGTGTTAACAATTCAGTCCAATTTTTTATATACTTTGAATGAATATAACCTCTATTTTGTCAGAGAAGAAACAGGAGGCTTTCATTTACAATATTTTGGTAGCAGGTCTTGTTTGTTCATCCATAAAAGTCATAATGGTAAGCTGAAGTAATTTTCTATTTTCTTCTCGGAACTAAATTTATGGTGTTACGCAAATTCAAACACTGACTGTATGTTATTAATTCAATAAAATAAAAAAATTATCCTGCTATGTTTCCATACTTCAAAATTTTAAATCTTGTGACTTACAGAAAACCTCAATATGAGGTGCTTCTTGACCAGTCGTCAGCAACCTTTCAGAGTGAGAGGGCCAGAAATCTATGCAGTGTCTTGGAGGAGGGCCATTTAATAAACTGTCTCGACCCCAGACCACTACGTCCAGAAGGCTGCCTTAGTCTAGGGGTTTAAAGAAAAACAACAAAGTTAATGTTATATTATTTAAATAAGTTTCTTTATTTTACAGCAGGCATAACAAACACAATCAACAAAAAATACAAATTCCTTACTACAAATTAATTACAGTTAAAAATGTCAAATTATTCCATGAGACACTTGTTTCTGCTTATAGTTCGATAACTTTTTCACCTCAGGTGAAATATTTGTTGGCTACAGGAACAAAACATGATCCAGGTGGTCATCATCCAATCATGTTCGCGTCCTGGGTATGATGATAAACTAAGTCCAACAACAAGGCTTCAGATAATGTTTTCGGAAAAATAATGTTGCCAGCTATGCGTTTTTTGAAACAATAATATTGCCAGCTATACATTTTTTAGTAAAAATAATGTTGCCAGGTATGCGTTTTTGAAACAATAATGTTGCCAGCTATACATTTTTTTGGAAAAAATGATGTTGCCAGCTATGCGTTTTTGAAACAATAATGTTGCCAGCTATGCATTTTTGAAACAATAATGTTGCCAGCTATATGTTTGATAGTACTGTATATTTAATATATGTATTGGTATGTGTGTGTATATATATATATATGTGTGTGTGTGTGTGTGTGTGTATATATATATATTCATACCTTAATTTGGCATTAAATGACCCACAGTGGTTGATATGCCATAAAACCCAACCAACCATGTTCAAAAAACGATTTTACTACATTTCATTTTTAAAATAATGTTCCCAAGCATATGTACTTCCAAATAATGATACCATCATTTTTGCATTATTCAATAGACTTTTATATTTTCTGCTTGGCAAAACATATTTCTCATAGAAATCAGCAGTGGATTTGCAATTACATTTTGATTTTAAAAATTCATCGCATTGTAACTTGATTTACTCCAACTGATATTTTTCTGCCACTTGCTTCACAAATTAAATAATTTGTGTCCAGGTATTAAAGTGGGCAGGCTGGATGTGACCTGGGGGTCAAGGTTTACCAAACCCTGTTCTAAACTGACAATTTTCAACACCTGCTTGGAGGTGGGTGAAAAGAAGTCCTCTCCAACTCATGATTGATTCAGGTATTCCAAGTTTTTACAGGTAATAATGGAAATTATTGAATAGTTCTCTTAATGGCATTGTTTATCTAATATCTACGATGACATTATTCCAAAATATTCACTGCTTCCAAAGATATTGACTCAAGCTTTCTTACTCTGATATTAATATGAAGCTATTCAGTAAATTTGCAGATTAAGACCTGCACACAAACTGTAATTAAAATTTTCAGGAAATTTCCATTTTGGTGTAAATTTGCATGCTTATTTAGAAAAAAATTTGAAGAAATCTACCAATTAGGAGTTATCAAAAATAAAAGTTTGGACTCATTTGCCTTGCGTCTATGCACCATCACTGGCGTTGTTTACATATGTTTGCCTAAAGTCATCATGTGTGGAAGCTTACTTAGTTAATGATCTTTTTACTCATTGAAATTATTGTGCAAAATCAAAAGAAATCTTTAGGCACTTTTGAAAGTGAAGCTTTTATTGAATTCTTTTTTAAATTTAAGTTACTTAGAAATGCAATGACAAGTGTTGTTTTTTATAGTGACGTTGTAATAATAATGAATTTTTGTTCAAATAATAAATCAAATTTTCAAAGGTAGCCTTTTCCCAATTGCCATTGCTATTTTGTATACAATCATGCTTAAATAAGATTACTTAAAATTGTTTATTATCAAGTCCTTTGTAGACTTTTTTTGTAAATGATCTTGCTTTTTAAAAGTACAAATTTAATAACCCAAAACTTGGGTTACTTTTAAATTTCATGCATTCATTATCGATTAAAGTAAACAAGAGAAGTGAAGCTTCCGCACATGACTACTCGAGGCAAACATATGTAAACAGCACCAGAAATGGCAGATGAACCCAACACGAATGAGGCTAAACTTTTATTGTTGATGACTCAAAAACGGTAGATTTCCACAAACTTTTACCATTATTTTCAAAATAAGCATGCAAATTTACACCGAAATGGAAATTTTAATTACACTTGGTGTGCGGTATTTAATTTGTAAATCTACCTGTTCCTCTTCGAGACTACATACATGAAAATCATTATTACTATAAATGTCCCAGGTCAAAAATTCCTGTTTTTCTTTTTTCACAAGTCCTCTAACATTAAATATCTTGATGATAAAATCTATAAACACAGTTTGAGGAATTTACAGTTTATATCACAGCAGATCACACTGAGGTTTACTTTTTAAAGATAACTACTTGAAAAATAAATGGAAATTAAAACTGAAAAATACAAGTTAATACAGATGCCTTCGTATGACATTTAAAATAATGAAATGTGGGTTTTTTTAAACATTTCTTTATTTATGAATCTACATTCCATTCTCTAATAAAAAAAAAAATCTTTGATATTTTTTTAGATTCTTTTTTTATTGTAATTTTCTGTAATATCGGATTAATAATTTGATATTGTAAAAATTCTTTATTCCTGTACGACATTTGAGATTTTGTGTTTAAAAACTTGATGTTCTTTAATAAATAAATCTATTTTTGAAAATAACTGATATATTCCAAATTAATATTGTTGATAGGGACAGACATGGGATTTAGGTGAATGCAATATACAGTTTAAGGAACAATTCTTATATTTTCCTAATAATAATAACGATAGAATGTTTTATTTTACAGATGATGATGAGGATGACACAAAGATATGACCCAGGAGAAGATTATTAAAAGAAGGATTTATTTTTAGATTAAGCTAATACAGCAGATATTGCATTAAATTCTTGTATGTTTCTCAATGTAAATTTTATTCTTCTATATAATAAATGTGAATGTTAGTGTGACACACATTTTCAACTAGAGGCCATAGCCCAACATATCATACCATTTTGGAATCAGGCTGATTCTGTGAACATATTCCAGGCTGGATCTGGACCCACCATCCTGAAATTTTAGATTACCAAATTTTCATCAGTGTGATTGTTTTTGATGTTTTTTTTTACATGATTTCTTGTGACAAATTTTTCTGTACATTAACAATTTTTATAACTCCAAAATAAATTTGGGAATAATCAAAATTAATTGTGAAATCCAGTGAAAGTCACCCATGAAATAAAAATAATTGTTTGTACAGAAATTAAGGACCTACGTACATCAAACTGTCTTTAAATTAAGTTGCGGCAGAAGAATTATCAATGAACGTTTAAAAAGGTAAGCTTAAATATTAATGCAATACTTAAATGCAGCGATCAATTTTGAGTTCTGTAGTTTATTGTTTATATGGCAAAATGATGCCTCCCAAAAAGAAATCTCTGCCAACAGAAGACCAGATTTCATTCAAAAGAGCCAAAGCTGCAGAAAGTCCCATGCAAATGAAAACCCAGATCAAATGTACTTGTCCTTACCTATTGTGATGAAGGCCCAGTCAAGCGCCCTCCACAGAAGCTAGTTGAAATGTCACCTGATCAGTGGCTTTTAAGATAGTTAAATATAAAAATACTTTTCCACAAAAACTCAAATACATTTACTATTTTTTGTGGGGTTCAAGTTTTTTTTTTATATTCATCATACATTAAAAATTGAACATCAGCTGTCAGATATCCGGACATAAAATCAGGGTCCAGTTACACATTATATTATAAACTTAACCTCCACTTTAGAACCATTCTCCTCAATCCAGTTTAACATTTATCACATTAATTTCTAGAGTTGTCTCCCCTGCCACGGCATTTTTTGAGAGTTCAAAAACATGAACACCTACTGTTTTAAAGGGTTATAACTTTCTTTGTATTGTGCGTATAGATTTTTTTTGTACACTAATAAAAGAATGAGTAATCTCTGTCTATAAAAGGCAGGATGTGTGTGTGTGTGTGTGTAACGAATGCACCACTGCAATTTTCAACGGATTTGCAGCAAAATTTACATGCACATGCTCCAAGTTATTGGACAGGTCAAGACTGACTTTGTATTTCCCAATTCCCGTCGATAGTGGAAATAATTGATTTTTTCATGCTTCTATGGCAGTTTTCATGTAGTTTGTGGCCATTTTGTACTGGCCAGAGCGTGAGATCCAACAGCTGACACAATTGTTAACTAGCATGCAAAAAAAAATCGATAGCTGCATTCGTCACAAGTGGGAAAAATTTAAATCTGTATGGCACTTTACTCCAACTGGCTCATTCACTTGCTTAAACTTGACGTTGATTCTGATTCCGCAGAACTGGGTTGGGTGTGAAAAAGTATTTGTTGTTAACATTCTTTTTTCATTCGGTTTTTCCAGTTACGAGTCCTTTTTAAAGCTGATCGTTTTGTGCTCATTTTGTTTAGTTCTTTTTTTCGTAACAGATTTAATGTTTAGTATAGACCTTCGAAAAAATTCAGTGTGCGATAGGCAAGAAGTAAGGCATGTAGCAACATCAGCATGGCAAAGGGCACTCCTTTAAAGGCAAGGAAGGGCAAAAATATTTTAAGTCAAGTGATAGCGATTGCTGTAAGAGTCATACGATTTTTGAATCAAGCACGGGCAACGCTGGGCCATACTTAGAAACAGAAGCAATTCAGCCAAACTTTCAACACAACTTTTTATCAGTCAGTCAACTAGTAATATAAGTATCATCTCATTCACTCATATCTTTCTTTTACTGACTGATTTGAGTCACCCATATTATAGAAATTTTTAAAATGTTTTTCTTTTAACCCTAGAACACTAACCATGGGTATTAGTACCCAGCGGAAATTTTCCTATTTTTAATTACAATTTTCAGTACCTGATTTTCTGACCCAAATAATGTTTTTCAGTTCCTATTAATGTTAACTCAAAGTACAAAGTTTGAAGTGCGTGCATGTAAAATATTTCAAATAAAGATTTATATTTAATATTTTTTTTTTGATATTTTCAAAATTGGGTATGATATACCCATGGTTAGTAGTGGTAACTTTAATTGATGGTAAGTGTTCTAGGGTTAAAACTCATCAGAAGAGCGTAAGAATTTTCTTGCGAACTGTGAACAGACTTCTAGGATGATGCAAAAAGAAACAGTATAAAACCAAATGTATGAGAAATAGTGTTAACAAAAGTCAGTGAACTTGCAGTCGGCATCTTTACCAGAAATAATCATTTTTTTGTATTTCATATTACTATAGATTAAACCTAGAACACTAACCATGGGTATATAGTACCTATCACAAATTTTCCTATTTTTAATTAAAATTATCAGTACCTGATTTTCTTACCTAAATATGTTTTTTAGTTCCTATTAATGTTAACTCAAAGTACAAAGTTCAAAGTGCCTGCATGTAAAATATTTCAAATAAAGATTTATATTTAATATTTTTTTTGATATTTTCAAATTGGGTATGATATACTCATGGTTAGTAGTGGTAATTGATGGCTAGTGTTCAAGGATTTGTGAATTTTTTTATGGTAGTTAACTCAAATAAGATTAAAATAACAACCTCCCATAAAAATGTCTTCATGAGTATTATTTTTAACAGATTTTTTTTATTTGTTTAATATATCTATTTTTTTGTCAGTCAGACAAGAGCCATTCTGATTCAAGGGAAAATTTTGACTTTGTAGACCTATAATTCAACCATAAATCAATTTAGTTTTGTTTTGACCATGAGACCTGGATTCAAATCTCACTATGGTCGATTTGTCAGGAATGTGACTTCCTGATGCTATCGGACTGGATCCAAGTGGGCAGCACCTTTGGAAATTGCCCATTGATAGCTGTGCTAGCACAAAGTCACAAGTCATTGTGGCCGAGGGCTTGAGTGTGTTGGCCATGTTCAAATTGTTGATTATGCTAGACAACATACTCTATCGCAGAAACTCTAAGGTCTGGTCAGAACAGTTGCAGTATAAACCACATGTGGGCTCTGTAGGTGTTGAATAAACAAAAATGCGCCTGAGCAAGCGTCTGCAACAGAGTTTGGCTAGTCACCCTAGTAGACAGGTATCCTTAAATATTAGTGGCCAGCTATACATACATACATACCTATTATACACTAAACAAAGTGTTTACAAAAGTTTAAACACATAGTGGAAGATCTGCTTGCTAAAAATATATTTCAATTTATATTTACAAATGTTGTCAGAACATTTTGTTTCTATAGAGAAAGTCATTAAGTCTTACTCCCTAGTGTGTGTTTTCATATGTTTAGTCAAATGTGATTTTTGAGAAAATGAAGATATACACATTTCACAAGAATATGGCTTCTCTCTAGTGTGTATTTGCATATGCCTTACTAGAGTGGATTTCACTGCAAAACAAGATTTACACATTTCACAAGAATATGGTTTCTCTCCAGTGTGTATTCGCATATGCTTTGACAGAACAAACTTAAATGAGAAAGAAGATCCACACACGTTACAAGAATATGGCTTCTCTCCAGTGTGTATTCGCTTATGTTTCTTCAAAGAAGACTTATCACTGAACAAAGAGCCACATACATTGCAAGAATATGGCTTCTCTCCAGTGTGTGTTCGCATATGTAATTCTATGGAGGACTTCTCTGAAAAAGAACATCCACAAACTTCACAAGAATATGGCTTCTCTCCAGTATGTGTTCGTATATGGCTCACCAAACGTGACTTCCATGCAAAGGAAGAGCCACAAACTTCACAAGAAAATGGTTTCTCTCCAGTGTGTGTTCGCATATGTCTTGCCAGAGTCAACTTCATTGGGAAAGAATGCCCACACACTTCACATGAATATGGTTTTTCTCCAGTGTGTGTTCTCATATGCACTCTCAAATATGACTTCAATGAAAAGGAAGTGCCACACACTTCACAAGAATATGGTTTCTCTCTGGTATGTGTTCTCATATGCACACCCAAAGCTGATTTTACTGAAAAAGAAGATCCACACTCTTTGCAAGAATATGGCTGTTCTCCTGTGTGTGTTCTCATATGTCTTACCAAAATTGATTTTTGTATAAAGGAGGTCCCGCACACTTTGCAAGTATATGGCTTCTCTCCAGTGTGTGTCCGCATATGTACCACCAATGCTGCCTTCTGTAAAAATGAAGACCCACACACTTCACAAGAACAAAGGTTTTTTCCAGTGTGTATTCCCATGTGCATGTTCAAGCCTGACTTATATGAAAAGGTCGACCCACACACTTCACATGTATATGGTTTCTCTCCAGTGTGTGTTCGCATATGCTGCTTCAAATATGACTTCTGTGTAAAAGAAGACCCACACACTTGGCAAGAACCTCTATTTTTCCCAGTGTGTATTCCCTTATGCATGCTCAAGCTTGCCTTACTTGAGAATGAAGACCCACATATTTGACAAATATGTGGCTTCTCTCCAGTACATTTCTGCATGCTTTGCCAAATTAGATTTGTTCGGAATAAAGCTACACACTTCACAAGAAAATATTTTCTCTCCAGTATGTGTTTTTATTTTTATAATCAGTTGAACTATTAGTCAAATTACCTCTATGACTTTCCAGGGAATTTTCTATATTGGATAATTGATGAAATATTTCAATTCACCAATTATTTCACAAAAATGATAGATCTACATGCTACATGTGATTTCATGTGGCTTTCAATTTGACTTCTCTGCAAAATCATATATCTGGATTCAACATGGTTAATCCTCAGTGTAGTTTTACAAATGGTGCCATACTATTGACAGTTGCATAAAAGACGATCCATGCACCAAAGTGAAGATTTCTCTCCAGTGTATCTTGAAAGATGGCCTACCAAGTCGAACCTTGTTGAAAAGGAAAAGAGACACATTTCGCAAGAGGTGTTTTCTTTCCTGCGTGTTTGTGCATACAATCAATTTTGTCTTAATAAAAAAAAAATATTTAAACAGTTTCGAAGCTTTTCTGAGGAGTTTTAACAAGAAAGTGAAGTTCCATTCAAATTTATTCTTTATTTCGCGTTACCATGAAAGTGAGGTCCCTTTTAAATTCAAGGACTTATTTTTCTGGTGTAACTGAAAAATAAATAAAATTAAAATATGATATATTATTTGTAAAGAATTCGAATATATTAATTCACATTTTCAATCAAGCGGTTCATGTACATCTGATTTTTAGACTCAGATTTCTGTAAGATACACACTGAAATGCCACTGAATACACTGTTAGGTTATTTTCTATTCATAGGATTTATAATTATTTTAAAATAAGAGGAGACTACTTTGTCATTAGCAGTTAAATTTTTCTTCCATAACTTTAAATATTTATTCCTTTCCATTACATCTAATGAAAGGTTTCTCAGACATATGCCAAGATGGCTGCTAAAGAAACAACAGCTAGAAATACCTAAAAAAATGCAATAAGAAAAAAAAGGTCATCCAAAAATTTCATGGTTTAGGACAAAGCTGAGAAAAAATCTATTTAAAATAATCATGAAAAAAGATGAGGACAACAGTCTGAACAATGTAAACAGTTATAATACCTCATCTGAGAAATATAGACAGATGTTGAAGGTAAAAATGGCAATAAAGATGAGGACAAGTCCAAACAATGTAAATAGTGTAAATAGTTACAATACCTCATCTGTGAAATAGAGACAGATGTTGAAGGTGAATATGACAATAAAAATGAGGACAACAACCCAAACAATGTCAGTAGTGTAAATAGTTACAGTACGCCATCTCCGAAAGAACCTATCTCTCACATTTTACAATGTATGTACCAAGTCTGGTCAAAATTGGTTGGATGGATCTCAAGTGAAAACGTATCAGACAGATACACACACAGACATCCTTTGTTCTATATATATATATAGATTACTTACTTTTAGTTTAAAACATCACAGAAAACATGATTTTTTTTAACAGAGGTGAGTGTTTTTATGAGGTGTTCACAACTATCTCGATACTCATGTCTAGATATTTTTTCTGTGGAGGAGATATCTGTAACAATTATTTGATAAATATAACAAGCACATTTAAGGTGTTTATAGGTTGACAGCTTGATTGACAACTGGAAGTTTATGTAATTTTATTTCTATGGAGGAATAAAATTACTAAAGGTCGGTGCCTTTTCATATATAATTTTTAACTTAAAGATTTAGGAAAATATTCTCTGTAATCTAATGTTTTATTAAATTTTAGGTACTTTAGCATTAAATTTACTATAGCTATTGCTCTTATTTTCTGATAATGTTTTGTATGGTTACTTGTACTTGTTTTGTATGGTCACTTGACGTTTATATTTTCTGATAATGTCATGGGCACATTTGTTTATACGCACACAAAAACTATTAAAAATTCATTTTAAAATACTTGGTGTCTATAAATTTTAATAAGCTTTGTGATTTATGATTAGTAAATATAGTTTTAATAACAATATTCCTTTACACCACCAAAACTGAATTTTAAAATCTTCATAAATTATAATAAATTTTAAAAAAATGAAAATAAATCTTTTAAAAATTCATTATTCAAAAAAAAAAAAAGCATTTTATTTTACAAGTCAGAAAAGATTTTCAGTAAGACAAGGTCTGATTTTACAAAAAAAAGAAATGATATAAATATATCAAGCTTTTCTAAAAAAAAAAAAAAAAAAAAAAAAAGGAAGAAAATCTAGAATAATTTATTTGTGAATAGATATCGTTTTATTTAATAACAATGTTCCTTTACACCACTGAAATTTAAAATCTTCATTATATAAAATTTTTTAATTATATTAAAATTTAAAAAAATGAAAATAAATCTTTTAAAAATTCATTATTCATGAAAAAAAAAAAAATAAACGCATTTTTAAGACAATAGTGTCCTAAATATACCTTATTCATAAAAGCAATTAAATGACATCTTATTTTTAATTTATTTTTTCTATTTTATGATTCAATGCAGATTTTCTCTGACAAAAAATTTTTTTTTAATAAATTGACAATTTAAATTCTCCAAAGACTTGTCTTAGTTTTAATACATTTTTTATTTTATAATTTAGAAAAGATTTTCAGTAAGACAATGTCTGATTTTACAAAAAAAATGATATAAATATATCAAACTTTTCTGAAAAAAATCTAGAATAATTTGTGAATAATTCCTGAAAATTTATTAAAAATCCAACAATTATTGCAAGAATTTCTAGATAAATGTGTTTTTCACTGCAAAAAGATGCTAAAATTTACTATGCTATCTTCTGACACAAGAAATATGAAATTTTAAAAGGATAATGATAAAATACTTTGGTCTTTACTCTTTAATAATATAAAAGATTTTGATGATAAAAGTTAGTTTTTCAGATCATTTAAGTATGCTATTTTTTTTCAGTGAATTAGTGGAGGCGTTTACCTTAATAAAAAAGATTTTGACAAAAAATTTTACATTATTTACATTGGTCAGACTGTTGCCCTCATCTTTATAGTCATATTCATGAGGTTTCAGCTGTTGCACACTCTGCCCTTCATCAGGGGATTGGAATTTTGAACTGAACCCTTTGTTTCATCCACCAGGGTAGATTGTCCAAACAATGTAAATAATTACAATACCTCATCTCAGAAATATAAACAGATAAAAATCTTGTTTTTATTAAGTCTGGGGCATTTTTTCATCATGTACGCTCATTTTAGTGAATCTTTGGAGGTATCTAGCTATAAAAATAAAGTTTTGCAATTAAATCAAGTAAATATCAAAGTAATTATTTCATATAAAATAGTCTTGGTGTTGTGAATATTTTTTATTTTTAATAAAATTTTATTTGTTTAAAATAGATATCTTCACTACTTCAGTAAAGAAGAGCATAGCCTCATGAAAAAAAGGCCCCAACCTTGAAAAACAATTTTTTTATCATCTAAATGTTTATTCTTAGGAGGAAAGACCAAAATATTTTTTGATTATTTTTTTTACATTTTTTAATCCTTCCTATCACGTCCGAAATTTTAGTTAAAAATTTTGTTTTTTCTGAGTCAGTAAAGTTGGCATAAAATTGATCATGTCAGCCATATTGACAACTTTGTAACCAAAAGTGAAATTCTTCATTTAAAAATCTTGTAAAATTCAATTATACTTTTTTCAAAAGTTATTTTAGGAAAATTAGAAAATTTAAAGTTTACTTAATGTAATTTGAAATAAACATTACTTAATTTTTTAGCAGAAAAATTTAGTTGGAAATAAGAGAAGAATGTCTCACTGTGGTGATTGGTTTTGGAGGTGTGAATTGATGTTTACGTCAGTTTATCAACAACTAACATCAGTGCAATTTATTGGACAGAAGTGACAATATTCTTTAATTTTAAGTGTACCAGCTTATTTAACTATACAGTGATTATTAAAAATTAAATACTTTCAAAAGTCTAATATTTTATTGATCTCTTAATGTATTTTTTTTAATGAAGATATGTCCAAAGCCTGCACCGTTTCCGTCCCTAAAATTGAATCTAAAAAAGAAAATTAATAATTGCAGTATATCTCTCATGGAAAAACAATAAATTAAATATATTTAAAAAAAATGAAAATAAAATATTTAGTGAAAATAGATGTAAAGGAGAAAATTAAAAATTTTGAAAATGTGATGATCCATCAGAGAATTTGATACATGCTAACCAGAAGGAAAGCAAAGCAATTTCTTAAGGCTTTTCTCTTAAAACACGTAACCTACTATTTCTGAACTGTACCTCCATACAATTCAAAGGTGAATTTTGGGTAATATCAGGTTGAAATTTACTAAAAAAACTGATGATTTATATCCTTCAAAGACTTCTGCTTTTAACTAATATAATCACAAAATTACAAAGAAATTGAATTTTTGAGTTTTCATTAAATTATATAAGGGGGTACCAGATGTAAAAAAAGTATTTTTGCCATGACTTTCTAAAATAATTTTATTCATTTGTGAATAAGTTCTGAAAGTTTCCCTAAAATCTGACAATTATTTGATTTTGTAAGAATTTCCAAATTAATGTTTTTCAATTAAAAAAGGCGCTAAAAAATAATAAACAATACATTACGTGATCACTGACGTAAAAAAAAAAAATGTTAGTAATGAATGATTAAAAAATTTAAAAATACTTTGGTCTTTCTTTTTAACAATTACATACATTTTGAAAATAAAACTTTGTTTTTATTAAAGTTTGGGACTTTTTTTTTTTCATCATGCTATGCTGTTTTTTTGGGTAAAATATATATTGAAGATACCTAAATGTCGAGGTTTGTCAATTTGAAGCGATTGTGATTTTTTGGGGCCGACTCAAAGGAACCATTTTCATTTTGGACTTTGTGTAGTTTTTTTTCTTTGCAAGACGAAAATTTTGTCTGTTATATTTGTCGTCAAAGTAAATATTTACCGTATAAGGAATCAGTTTTTAAAATCTTTAATTAATATTTTTAATTTTAACAAGACAAGGTTGGCGATTTTTTTACAAGTGTCGAGATTGACAGAGAAATAAACAAAAATTTCAAAAACGAAGATCGTTTGCAATTTTCATCTTGGAAAATAATATTTGTTATATATATCTGACATTTTTTCTCCTACACTTCTTTTTAAATTTTAGAAGAATTCATTAAACATTTCTTTGTGGCTGAACACCTTAATAATGAATAGTGAATAATTTCTTTTCTCAGTTTCGCAAAACTTGTTGAGAAAACTTCAAAATTCTTTCACCAAAATGTTCAATATGAAGAATGATAAGTAGAAAATAAGTAGCAAGTTCACAGATCGAATTAATTAACTACCGACAGCAAATTTTATTCAATTACTTAACATTAACAGGTAAGAACACGAAATAAAAAAAAAGTGGCTGAAGAATGAAAATTAAAAATGATTGCTGTTCCATCAATTACGAGGCGACATCGTAAATGACTGGATTTTTGCCGATTTGTTCAAATTTCTAATAAAATAAAGCTTCGTACACTTACATGGTAATCCAATGCAAAAAAACTTCAATGGATTTTATATTTGAAAAGATGTGAATAATGAGGATTTATTCAATGTTTGAAGAAGGTCATTTACTCTGCTGCATTGGCAATGGACATTTCTTCCTTAGTTTCTGAAGAGCGAACTTAGACGTTTCAGGATTGCCAGATAGGCTTTTTCTTTTCATGTTGATTCGGCGCCTTTGTTTTTTGTTTCTTCTTTTACAACTACTATGCTACAATCTTTTCTTTTTTTTTATCCTCAGTGATTCACCTGAATTATGGGAGATGTCAGCCCCTTTTATATCCTTTAACCCAGAAGGGGAACGGCTCCCAGACATATTTTTTATATTGTGTTAGAAAAGAATAATGATGATTCATTTGCAAATCTACGCCAATTTCAGCAGCCAGTCAAAAAAAAAAATAAATAAATAAATAAAAAAAAAAAAAAAAATAGGAAGAAATTTCTCTTTCATAATTCTCATATAAATTAAATAAATAAATAAATAATGACCGTTTTTCATGGTCTTTCACTCTTTCACATGCTCGACCCTCTTCGATGTTTCTTTCAAGTTAACGGAGTGATTAGTTTTTTTTTTTTTTTAATGTAGACCAGAAGATTATTTTTTTGTTGTGTGAGCGAAAACTTAATTTACTTGTATGGTACAAAGCTGTCAAACACCACAGGTATATTTTTTTTAAATAAATAATAAAAAGCATTTAAGATTGATGAAATGAATGTCTCAGGGAATTTATACTGAGTTGCAGAATTTAAAGTTGATGTTCTCTATACACAAAAAAAATGTTCTTTATGGCAGGTAAAAAGTGTCTTAGTGTGTTCAAAAAAGTGTATGCAAATAATATAGTATTTGTCATGAATAAATCAGTTCAGAGTCAAACAAACTGTTTTTAAACAAATCTTTTTAAGAATTTCATTACGGTAGAAGTTGTCTACCTTTGTTAAATTGTTTCTTTTGTCAGAGTTTAAAAAGTACTTTTTGGCAGCAAACGAGATTGAGTAGGCGTTGTATACATTTTTACATGAAACAACCCATCAGCAACCAGACTTAGAAGCTTCTGGGATCCATTTTTTGCACTAAAGTTTCCATTGAAAGAAACTATTACATAGAAAATGCATTGAAATCTTTTTTGACCAAGAGTATTCGCTGAATTGAAAATAATACAATCAAATGGAAGCAGAATGCTAAAAGTTCTTTATTTAAATGAAAAAAAAAAAGGCTTACAGATACACATAAAAAAGAGTAATTAATAAAATAGTTATTATTCTATCATTAGATTTAATAAGTTTGGTAAAAAAAAGAAAAAAAAAAAACATCAAGTTTACATCAAGTAAGGCCAGTCAGTGACTGGGGGCAGATGATTAACATGCTAAAGTTTGAATATTTTTATTATAAAATTCATTTTTTAATAAATAATTTGTCTTTTCTTTATAACACCTGAAGGATGTTGAGTCTTGTAAGAAAACCAAAAAAATGAATGTAACTTTTTGCACGCTATTTACATTATTCGGACTATTGTCCTCATCTTTGTCAGCTGTTGTACGCTCAGGCCATCTTCAGGTAGTTGGAATGTCGAACTGAACCCTTTATTTCGCTCACTGGGGTAGACTGTTCTAGTTCCATGTGCCATGTTTAATGGATGTCAGTCGTCAATTATCTCCTCTTAATTCCTCTCTCCAAGTTCTCCACTGCCTTAACTGGGTATTGAACTCACACTCTTTGGCACCTTTCACTGGATCTAACCAACACCTGTGCCATGTGTCCTTGAAGGCACCTGTGCCATGTGTCCTTGAAGGCATCTGTGTATGAATTTCTGGGTATTATAAACCTAATGACTTCAGTAACCATTTTTACCAGTGCTCATATTGCAATTTTTGCTATCATCATGTTTTTACTTGAGCTCATATTGCAATTTTTGTTATCACTTTTCTCTGACACTCCTTATTACTGGTTCCCATATACTGATAAAGGCATTATTTATATCAAGTAACAGCACCCAAACAGTTTGAGTTCAATACCTGGTTAAGGCAGTAGAGAACTTGGAGAGGGGAATTAACAGAAGATAACTGATAACTGACATCCATTAAACATGGCATGTGGAACTAGAACAGTCTACCCCAGTGAGCAAAATAAAGGGTTCAGTTCAACATTCCAACCACCTGAAGAAGGCCGGAGCATACAATGGCCGAAACATTGTAATAAATATGATGACCTTTTTAAAAATATTCAAAATAATTAGATTTCTTCTGAATTCCTGCTCTATTCTGAAGGCAAAAATATATGTAGCAAAATAGGCAAAACGTCTTTTTGAGTATATTTGTTTTATTTTGTTTCGTGGCATATCAATCTCAATGGGTCATTTAATGCCGACAACTTTTTTTTTCTGGTAAGATTTTTGTTTTGTCAAAAATCTATTTCTGGTAATATTTTTTTTCCTCAAAAACGTATAGCTGGCGGCATTATTTTTTCAAAAACGTATTATCAGAGGCCTTGCTGCTGGATATCGTTCATTGTCTCACCCAGGATGCGGATGTAGTTTATCATCATACCCAGGACGACTTTTTGAGTATGAAAAAAAAAAAAATCAATTTGTTAAGTTGTTAAAACTAACTAATGTGGCAGTTTACCCAAAACCTGTTGAGCGACAAAATGTTTCCCATTGTTTAAAAGTTGTTTTGTGATCAAACAGTAGCTGCCATTAGAACACACCTATTATTAAATGGGGAGGATACTGCAGAAACAGTTCATTTCATTGAAAAAGTTTTAAAATTTTGGAAAATTGTCTGTATCAAAGAAATATATCGTGACATTAAGAAAAATGATTCACTGAAAAGTGATACCAGATTTAGCTGTCTGCTATTTCTTTCGAATTTTGAGGAAATGGCAAAAAGAGGAAATCAAGAAAAAAGAATTAAATCATTAACAAGAGAAGAGTTTAGCCATTGAACAGACATGCAATGACTTAATTGATGTTTGTAGATATGTAGTAAGCAGTGGATTTAATTGTTATGCTTGGTGAATTTATCAGAGACAATTTAGAAAATGAATTTGGAAAATTAAGACAAAATTTTGGAAGTGCATATTTTATAACAGTTCAAAATGTTACTGAAAAATTTCATATTGAAAAAAACAAAACTACTCCTTAAATTAAATGTTGATGTCAAAGAATACAACTTTGATTCAGGCCATAATTGCTCAAAATGTGGACATTTGCGGGATGAAATGGAATGCCAAACATTTGGTAACACACAGGCCTTGAAACTAGGATCCCTAAAGATATTAAAATGTTATTTTGTATATAGCAGGTTATAGAGGAAATATTTATAACAAACATTTTGATGATACATATCAGAAACATAAACATCATATTGTATCAAACAGCAACCCCAACCTGACTCCAGACAAGTCAGGCCACCTCCTTGAAAGCATCGTGCTATGCACCTCAACATGCAAAGAAATATTCCAACATGGCTACGAGTCTGAACGTTCTTATTGACACACATCAGTCAGCGTCAGCCAATGAAAAGAAAGCTTTTCACTCTCCCCCTTCCTATATACTGGTGTCTTTTCCTAACTCGGTAAATTGGTCTCTCTCTTGCATAGTTTAATCCAAATGTTTTATACGTTTTAAATACTAATCCCATAACAATGCTAACTCTTTAACTAAACCTGCATGCGTACCCAACCCAAATCCATCCTATACTAACACTTAGGCTTCCCCCAAAATTAGTCTAACTTACTACTTATAGTAGCGTTTCTAAAAAATAAAGGTTTTAATTTTTCAAACAAAACTCTACTCAAATAAGTGGTTGAGTGTAAATACAAAAGGTATATTTTTTCTTCGTTTTCATTGGCCTTAAGATTTTGGCTAGCAGTGTATAAAAAATATAAAATTATTTACATTACATTGCTCAGAGTATCATCCTCATCTTTGTTGCCATATTTATTACGTTACAGCCATTGTACGCTCCGGCCTTCTTCAGGAGGCCTTCAGTGATGCACTGTTCTCATCGGTGATTTCAGGTTATGCATCATTCATATCGGATCAAACAGCAACCCCAACCTGACTCCGGACGAGTCAGGCCACCTCCTTGAAAGCGTCATGCTATACACCTTGACATGCGAAGAAATATTCCAACATGGCCACGAGTCTGAACGTTCTTATTGACACACATCAGTCAGCGTCAGCCAATGAAAAGAAAGCTTTTCACTCTCCCCCTTCCTATATACTGGTGTCTTTTTATTTCATCCAGTTTAGATTCAAGCTATTAGGTTGGTGCAAAAAGAATGACGTAATAATGTCGTTTTTTGACGTATTTTTTAACGTCAAAAAACGACATTATTACGTCATTATTTTTGCACCAACCTAATACTTCCCCTTCATTCCTAACTCAGTAAGTTGGTCTCTTTCTTGCATAGTTTAATCCAAATGTTTATATGCTTTAAATACTAATCCCATAACAATGCTCTGTAACTAAATCTGCATGCATACCAAATCTAAATCTATCCTATACTAGCACTTAGGCTTCCCCCAAAATTTGTTTAAGTTACCACTTATATTAACGTTTCTAAACAAAAAAATTATTTGCTATTCTTACTATCAGATAAATCTTTAAGTCTGCATTCACCTTATAGTCTTAAATCAAATGAAATTCTACAACAATTCCTATAGCTGTATATACACCCACGCATATACATATAAATGGAGGAATGTACTCACATGCACTTGCACGGATACACATACATAAATTCTATCCTCCATTTATATTAACTTACTTTTACGAAACCAGCCATTGCAAAATTAACTCATTGTTTATTTGAAGTTGTGTCCATGTTTCATGATTTATTGACTAAAATAATTCAATGGCCTCATCTAAGAAATAAATAACACAATATATACATATACATATATATATATATATATATATTGTTGTTGTTTGAAATTTGGCAAAAATTGTTCATATGTGGTTCCTCAATTGTGGTTGGTAAGGAAAGCAATTAGGTGTAAAGTTGTCAGCAGTGCTGGGAGTTGACCAATTTCTTTGGTTGGTTGGTTGGCCAAGGTTACAGTTGGATGATAGGTCTATATTTTTGAAATGAGGTATTGTAAGTATTTACACTATTTACATTGTTCGGACTATTGCCCTCATCTTTATTGTTATATAAACATTTTGATCATTGTATGCTCCAGCCTTCTTCAGGTGATATATACCAGAATTTCTGATGGAACGCTTTATTTCATCCACTGAGGTAGATAGTTTTAGTTCCAAGTGGCATGCCTTTTCTTGGCTAAAAGAATCCACTGAATTGATCCACTCTTTTTCTATTAGGTTGGTGCAAAAATAATGACGTAATAATGTCGTTTTTTGACGTAACGTCAAAAAACGACATTATTACGTCATTATTTTTGCACCAACTTAATATCTTCCACTCTATGTATTTCTCTCTTAAATAAAAAGCAGAAGAAAAAAAAAAGAAGATTAACCCTGGCCCTAAAACACCAGTTATTGAGGGCCCAGTGGCTAAATAATTAGTGGCAAAAACTTGTTGCTAACCATGTTGGCAGCCTTTCATAACTTAAAGCTAAATTCTAACCACCACCCCCACAAAAAAAAACAAAAAACGTCTTTGCTAGAGACCTGGAAATACATCACACATAATGGTAAGACGTTACTGGCAATGGTTTCTTCATCTGCTTAATGTTTTACTATATGCCAAATATTTCTGCTGCACATTGAAAAAACAGAACCAATTGACTAAGGATTCCTTGACACCAAAGTGATTCCTAGTCGTAAATTCTCCTGGTTATGATTTTCATTCGAATTTTCTTTTGAAGATCTTTTGGTTAGTCCTAATCCCTTCTGACCTGATTTTCTGTGCTTAGTCGCATCCCCTTGATCTATAGATGGTTCAAATCATCTTCCTTCTATCTATATACAACAAAATTATGTGACTTCTCTCTGTCCACCAATCACAGCTACAAAAAGTCATACATTGACAGATTGAAACCAAATTGAGGACATCTGTGTTTGAATTTCTGCGTATTATAAACCTAATGTCTTCAGCAACCATTTTTTACCAGTGGCCACTATTGCAATTTTTCCTGTTATCATTGCATGTTTTTTTTTTACCAGAGCTCATATTGCAATTTATTGCTTTTCTCTGGCACTCCTTATTACTGGTTCCCATATTGTATTCATTTCTATGCTTGGTCGGCTCAGGAGATTTTTGTGGCCTAGCATATGTGCTGATTCCTTAAGTTTACGAACTTTCCAATGATGTTCTTTGTCTATGATCTCACAGAAAAAGCGGATGACACTTCGCAGATATCTCTCCTGAGTAAGACCCCCCCATAGTGGAGAACATGACTAAAGACTGTGTGTAATCTATCCCATGCAGCTGCAGAAAGAAATATAAAGAGGAGACAGGCCATTACCTTAAGGTTAGGCTTCAAGAACACCAGAAAGCTTTAACATATGGGGAAGTGGAAAAATCAGGCATGGCTGACCACATATGGAGAGAAAAGGGAGATACCTTTCAGAGGGGAATTAACAGGAGATAACTAACATCCATTAGACATGGCACGTGGAACTAGAGCAGCCTACTGCAGTGAGCAAAATAAAGGGTTCAGTTTGACATTCCAACCACCTGAAGAAGGCCCGAGCATACAATGTTGTGATAAATATGGCGACAAAGTTCAGGACAATAGTCTGAATAATGTAAATAGTGAACTTTATGTAAGCTGCCTAAACTAGCTGAAATCAATTGTTTTCAAATAAAAATGCAATTTTGACTACATTTTACATGTTTTGGTAACTTTGCAAACACCAATTTTTTTTTTTAACAATGCTCCAGTTTGCAGTCACCCTGCATTTGCAAGAACTATAAACAAATCACAAGGTCAAACACTTCAAAAAATGGAATTTGGCCACAGAAAGAAATATTGACACATGACCAGTTGTATTCTGCATGCTCAAGAATAAGAAATTCTAAGAATTTATTCTTCACTGTTGAAATGTTTTTTTATCATGAAGTCCTATTAAAGAAACTAGCAGCATGGCCCGAGGTTGCCTGTGCTTGATTCAAAAATCGTCTGACTCATACAGCAATTGCGATCACTTGAATTAAAATATTTTTACCCTTCCTTGCCTTTAAAGGAGTGCCCTTTGCTGTGCTGATGTTGCTACATGCCTTACTTCTTGCCTATCTCACACTGCAAATTTTTTCAAAGCTCTATACTAAACATTAAATCTGTTATGAAAAAAAGAACTAAACAAAATGAACACAAAACAATCAGCTTGAAAAAAAAGGACTCGTAACTGGAAAAAACGAATGAAAAAAGAATGTTAACAACAAATACTTTCTCACAACCAACCCAGTTCTGTGGAATCAGAAAAAATGTTGAGTTTAAGCAAGCAAATGAGCCAATTGGAGTGAAGTGCCATACAGATTTAAATTTTTCCCACTTGTGATGAATGCAGCTATCAATTTTTTTTTACATTCGCGTCAGTCAGCTGTTGGCTCTCATGCTGGCCAATAGAATCTTCCTGCCTATTCGTAGCAGCCAGCTATAGGCTCTCACTCTGGCCAGTACAAAATGGCCACAAACTACATGAAAACTGCCGTAGAAGCAAGAAAAAAATCGATTATTTCCACTATCGATGGGAGTGGGGAAATGCAAAGTTGGTCTTGGCCTTTCTGCTAACTTGGAGCATGTGCATGTAAATTTTGGTGCAAATCCATCAAAAATTGCGGCTGTGCATTCGTTACACACACACACACACACCCTGCCTTTTATAGACAGAGATTATTAAACCACTAGTGTTTCCAAATCGGCTTATTCAAACTTCATTGATTGGTTTGTGAAATTGAACAAATATGTAGAGTTTGTAAATACTCCTACTATTTTAAAAACAATTTAATGATTAAAATAAAAAATACTTATTTAATAAAAATACAATATTGTTTTTTGCATATCTTTTTAAGTTTTTATATACAAGAATCCAGTTTCCAGTTCACCATGCAATTGCAAGAAATCTAGACAAATCACATAGCCAAATACTTCAAAAAGTTGGAATTTGGCTCCAGAAAGAAATATTTACAAATGGCCAGTTGTATGCTGCATGCTTAAGAATAAGAAATCCTAAGGAAAAAAAATTAAAAAAGTATTGTTTACCATAAAGTTCTATAAAATTAAATTAAGGAAGAGCATGAAGTAGGGTTTTTGTTAAAGTATTTAAAAAAAAAATCAGCTTATTCAAATTTCATCAACTGGTTTGTGAAATTGAACAAGATGTAGAGTTTGTAAATTGACAAAAAATGTTAGCATTAACTTCAACAATGCTAAATAACAAAGAATCCAACACACATCAGGATGTTACAATAAAAAAATCCTATTATAACAAAATATGGTTACATCTGTTGCCTCTGAACACAAAATGCTAGGATTACAAAATATGGTTACATCTGTTGCCTCTGAACATGGTGGTGCCATTTGGCTGGCTTTACCATTTTTACAATTGAGAATTTATGGAGTGATCGTTTACAAATCCTAAAATGATTTCCACATATTTAATCTTCTATTTTAACTGAATTTCTAAGAAATGAAGACGATACTTTTTGTTAATTTCTTCCAACAAATTTCATGAGGAATAGCGTTTTGTCACAAAAGAAATTAAATGTTTGAATACTTTAGTGACTGAACTGAAAATGTTAAAATGAAATTTCTGCAAGAAAGGTTGTCATGTCCCTCACAGGAAAAGCTGTGCCCAAATAATAGGCAGAGGAATGTTGCTTCAGGGCAATGATTCCCAATGTGGGGTGCATGCATAAGATGTACACACTTTGGCTTACTATACCTTCAGCTCAAATTTCATTTTGCATTATTATTTCATGATTAAAATGATCAAAGTATATTACAGAATAACGTTTCATTCAAATATTTTATATATTTCTGCCTTTCAGTTCTATATCATGTTTTTGAAATTATATATATTTAAATGTTTTTTTTTTAATTTTTCTCTTTCACAGATGTCATGGTCTTGGAGGCTTGTTTAGAAACCAAGTTAATGGCCTTTTAAGCTTCCTTACATATTCAAAATTTTACTGCAATTCACGTGTAGGAAGCTTAAAAGGCCATTAACTTGAATTGCAGTAAAATTTTGAATATGTAAGAATTAAATATTACAGAGGGGGGAGGCACCAGAATTTTAGAAATGCCAAAGTGGGGCATGGCGCTAAATCGGTTGGGAACCACTGCTTTATGGTGAAAGAGAATAAAAATGAAGAACATAATATATTTGGAGTCTGTCTATATTTCTGAGATGAGGTATCATGTACAGTATTTACATTATGCGGACTATTGTCCTCATCTTTGTCGCCATATTTATCACAACGTTTCGGCCGTTGTACGCTCCGGCCTTCTCAAGGACACATGGCACAGTGGATAAAGGCGTTGGTTAGATCCAGTGACAGACCCAAAGAGTGTGAGTTCAATACCCGATTAAGGCAGTGCAGAACTTTCAGAGGGAAAATTAGCAGGAGATAACTGACATCTATCAAACATGGCACGTGGAACTAGAACAGTCTACCCCAGTGATCGAAATAAAGGGTTCAGTTCAAAATTCCAACCACCTGAAGAAGGCTGGAGCGTACAACGGCCGAAATGTTGTGATAAATATGGCGACAAAGATGAGGACAATAGTCCGCATAATGTAAATACTGTACATAATATATTTGACTGGAAAAAAAAAGTCTTTCATATTTGATAATTTTATATATCTATTTTTCTTCTTAATTCTTCTTCTTATTAATTTCTACTATCATTTAAAAACTAAAGCAGGTAATTTACCATATTTGCCTGAGGAAAAAAAAAGTCATGTATTTGATGATAATTTTTCCTTGGACAACATAAGTGGCAAGGAGAGAGAAGATGTGATGCATGGGAAAATCTCTCATAAAACCCTATCCTGGACTGCACTTCCAACATCGCTTCACTGTGATGGCAATACATCAGAAGCAACAGTCTACAGATGGGATGATTCTGAATGTCCTTCTATCCAGGGAACTAGCCACTGGCAAGATGTGACCACATCTTCACTTCAAGGACATCTACAAAAGTGACATGATGGACATGGATAGGTGGGAAGACATTGCCAGTGATCGTTCATGCTGGAGACATGATTTACACAGTGACCTGAGCGAGGAGAGAAGAAATGGAAGCTAGTCACTGGGGTGAAGGCTGCTTGAAGGAAAGAAAACAAGACAGCAACATCGGGGAGAGCAATCGAGACTGTCACTCTCATGTGAGCCTGTACAGCCATAACAGATGCTGTGCCAGCAGCAGCTGAGACAACTTTTTGGATACAGATCCACAGATGCCACATACTGAAAAAGACACCCAAGTCAGGTAAGTAGATAGTGCATCTAGAGAAGGAAATCCCTGAATTTAACCCCCACACAGACTTGCATCACTGCCCCAATCATGGGAAAGGCTTTGGGAATAAAACAAGCCTATGAGCAATATCATCTTGCTATAGAAGAAATTAATGATTGAATTCTTTAACCACTGAACTTAAAATGTTAACATAAGAGAAATTTCTGTACGAAGAAAAGTTGAAATGAGCCTCACAGGTGTTATATGTATACGTACATGTGTGTGTATATACACATACACATGTATATTAACTGCGGACAGAAAGGGAACTAACACTAATACTAATACTTCCTGTAAAATGCCTTAAGAAAATAAACGTATGTTCTCGCACTCCAATCTTCATCTCTCTTTTCTAAGTGCAGCGAGAAATCATCGCTGACTCATCTCAACTCCATTTTACGAAGAATAAATACCTGCACAGTAAGATCGAACCATTTTACTTCTTTGTTGACTGTAAACCTTATTTACTCCACGTTGTTTATGTGTTGATCGGCGAATACAACATGGTGTCAGAATTATAGAACCCACGTGTCTCCTCGGTTAATCCCTAAAATCTCTTTTGAATATGGATTCCTCTTTTACTCCACCTACACCACCGGACTTTTCATCAGATAATCTTTCTGAAGATTGGAAAATTTTTAAAGTGGATTTAAAAATATATCTTACGGCTACGGAGAAACTCAGCAAAAGCAACAAAATAAAAAGAAGTATTCTCTTGCAATGCTTAGGAAAACAAGGTCGCAAAATCTATAGGAATTTCAAATTTCAAACTGAAGAGGACAGTCTCACATATGCAACAGTTTTAGGAAAATTTGAAGAGTACTGCAACCCACGAAAAAATGTTACACTCTCTCGATTTCAGTTTCTCACTGCTCGTCAGGAGGCAGAATCCTTTGACGAATTTGTCACTAGGATAAAATCACTTGGCCAAGAATGCAAACTAGGCGAATTATGTGACAGCTTGGTTAGAGATGTTATTATCATAGGCACTAATAACTTACGCCTACAAGAAAAACTGTTGGCTGAATCAGATTTAACTCTGGAAAGAGCTGTGAAAGCTGGTCGAACTGCCGAACTCACCACACAAAGACTTGGAATCTTACAAAGAGAGACAAAGTCGGTCAACTACACAAAGAAAAGCTCATCAAATAAGAAAAACACGTGGCAACCACGGCAACACTAATGGCAAAATACAAAACTGTAGATTTTGTTCATTCTCCCATTATTGTGGAAACTGCCCTGCATATGGACAGACCTGCAACAAATGCCAAAAAACGGAACCATTTTGCCAGCAGATGTCCTACAAATAGATCAGTACACAGAGTGGACCATGAAGATAGTGATTTTTTTCTCCACGGATGATGATAAATCCAAAATGTTTGTAGATTGTATCTCCTCTAAATCCTCTGCCACTAACAAAAAAGATATAAACAACTACAAAATTAATGCCTCATCTGAAGACTGGAACGTCAATCTGGAAGTGAACGGGACAGACATAGTATTTAAAATAGATTCAGGTAGTCAAGTAAATATTCTTCCCACAAAGGATTACGAAAGACTAGCAAAACGTCCAAACCTAAAATCAACTGGTATAACACTATCCGCGTACAATAACACATCCATACCAGTTCAAGGCAAATGTATTGCGCAGATCATGAAAAACAATTTGAAGCATCATGCGATGTTCATTGTGGCTGACATAGATGCATCTCCCATACTTGGACTGAAAACCTGCTCTAATCTCAACCTTATCAAGAGGATCTGCAAAATCAATACTAACAAGATTGATTTTCTCTCCGAATTTAAGGACTGTTTTGGTGAACTTGGAACACTCCCGGGTGTTCATCACATTACTATGGACCCCGATATCAAGCTCGTCATAAACCCTCCTAGGAACATTCCCTTTGCACTGAAAAAAAAAACTAAAACAAGAACTCAAACGAATGACTGAATTAGGTGTCATTACCTCAGTGACGGAACCAACAGAATGGGTATCATCACTAGTAGTGGGGGGAAAACCCAATGGCTCTCTCCGTATATGTCTCGATCCACGGAATCTCAACAAGGCCATCAAAAGAGAACACCACAGACTACCAACTGCATCGGACATAATCCACGAAATGGCAGGTGCAAAATTTTTCACCAAGTTAGATGCATCCAATGCATTTTGGCAAATTAAAGTTGATGAGGAAAGCTCCAAACTTCTCACCTTCAACTCACCCTATGGACGATTTAGATTCACACGTCTTCCATACGGCATTCATAGCGCTAGTGAGATATGTCATGCGAAAATAGCATCCATTATTGAACAGATTGAAGGATGCAGAAACTCACAGGATGATATCATTATTTGGGCAGAGACTCCAGAAATACTAAAAAATAGAACCATTGCGGTTCTGAATGCCATAAGAAAATCAGGCATGAAATTAAATCAGTCAAAGTGCCAGTTCAACATAACCGAGTTGACATTTCTAGGGCACAAAATTTCCAGTCAGGGAGTCGAGCCTGATGAAAGAAAATGCAAAGCGATAAGAGACATGTCAGACCCATCAACTAAAACAGAACTCCAACGTTTCTTAGGCATGATAAATTACTTAGGCAAGTTCATTCCAAATTTGTCAAATGAAACTGCACCTCTTCGTCTCTTATTGGAAAAAGACAACATGTGGTCTTTTGACAAACCACAGAAAGAAGCAATTCAACAACTCAAAAACTTAGTAATGCAGAGTCCAACATTGAAATACTTTGACCTGGTACTTCCAATTAAAGTGTCTTCTGATGCTTCAACACTAGGACTTGGAGCAATGTTAGAACAAAAACACAATGACAATTGGGCTCCAATAGCATTTGCTAGCCGCTCTCTCACACCTTCTGAAGCCAACTATTGCCCCCTTGAACTTGAAATGTTGTCCATAGTATTTTCCTGTGAACATTTCCATGAATTCTTGTATGGATGACGTTTTATAGTGAACAATGATCACAAACCTCTAAAATCAATTGTCACAAAACCCATTGCGAAAGCATCCCCTAGAATACGTTTCTTAATGCGTCTACAGAAGTATGACTTTGAAATTGCATACACTCAAGGCAAACTAATGCATGTTGTTGACACACTCAGCCGTGCAGCACAGAAAAAGAACACACCAGAAATCTCTGACAAAGAAATGAACTTTTTTGTCCATTCCATAATGTCCTCCATACCCATCAGTGACAAACGTCAACAACAGCTCAGAACTGAAACAGCGAATGACCAAACGTTACAACAACTGCAACATCAAATTATGATTAGATGGCCACAACATCGACACAACCTGCACCCTTGTCTTCACCCTTATTTCAATTGCCGAAATGGCTTAACGTGCTATAAGGGGCTGGTAATGAAGGGTTCACAAATTGTTGTACCACTCAGTATGCGTGCAGAATTCTGCATCAGGCGCATCTAGGAATTGAAAAAACTAAATCTAATGCCAGGAAGGCTCTTTTTTGGCCGAACATGAACAAAGAAATCGAAGATGTGGTAAAAAATTGTGATTCATGTCAACGATATAGCAACCGACAAAGTACAGAGCCACAGATTCCACATGACATACCAGACCAACCCTGGCATAAGGTTGGCACAGACCCTCTTCAGACTGCAAGGGAAGTACTACCTCATGGTAGTGGACTACTACTCGAAATTTTTTGAAATAAGTCTACTCCATAATACAACAGCACTGACGGGGATTAATCGGACAAAAAACATCTTCACTAAACATGGGATTCCCAAACTAATAATCTCTGACAATGGCCCTCAATTTAAGTCAAGTGAATATAAAAAATTTGCCACTGAATGGGATTTTTCCCATGTAACTAGCAGCCCAGAATATCCACAGTCCAATGGTCTAGTGGAGAGGACTATCCAAACAGTGAAAAAAACATTGCATAAATGTTTCCAGACAGGAGATGATCCATACCTTGCGCTACTAACGTTGCTAAGCTAGGCTAATGAATCGCCAACTGAGATCACTGCTACCAATCACGAGAAAAAATAATCATGATCATCAAAAGGCAAATCCAAATCACAGACAGACAGTACAATGTGATAGCCATCAACGGGAGCTAACTCCTCTAAAGATTGGCGACCATGTCCGTGTTCATGATAGCAAAACTTACAGAGATCTACAAGCTATAGTTAAATATGATTTCTTTCCAGTTTTAAATTATATGTTTAGAGATGTGACTCTTTGAACTAAATTCTCAGAAAAGATGCAAATACAAGGTTTCATTCTAGAGTGGGTTCACACAGGTTGACCTAAATTTCATATCACTTTAGTCAACCACTAGGGGGGAGCTTGCATATTTTGGCTCCAAATTTGATTTTTCTTAAAATGAAGCACCACACATAGTTTTTATTCAACATGTATTTGCATGTGTGTCTCGTTATTGTACTGCAGTGAAAAAGCTCCACACAAGACGCAAAAAAAAAAGCTTCTCTCCAGTATATGTTTGCATAGGCTTTACCAGGGAGGAATGTGGACTGGACTATCTACTCCTACATTTTAAAAGATGATCTACACACTTTACAAGAATATGCCTTTTTTCTAGTGCAGTTGTTCCCAAACTTATTTTTCTTTGGGCCACATTTTTGGAATTAAAATTTGTTAGTGTCTCACCAAATTTTATGTGATAAAAAGTACATTTGAAAATAAAGAGGGGAGAGAGAGAGTTAAAAAGGAGATAACTATAGATTCAAAGTCAGAACATTATTATTGATAACTCTCTCCTCCAATTTGCAGACCCTAGTTACTACATTCTTAATACTTGAATGCAAAAATATCACAATGATAAAATCAGTCAATAATTATTTATAACTATTTATACTGGGACTCATGCAAGCAATTACAAGTAATCCATAATATTATTTTAAATTTTGAAAGCATATTTATTTTTGGCATATGAAGCATTTGAAACTGTTTCTAAGTATTTCGATCATTCTGCTGTCCCCGTTTGGGAACTCTGTGTGTTTACATAAGCACACCACAAAAGAGCCAAACACACCACAATAACACGGCAAATCTCCAGGTTGTCTCTGTATATGCGACACCATATATGATTTCATTGGAAAGGAAGAGGCATACACTTAAGAATATAGTTTCACTCTAGTGTGTTGTCACATGTGTACCACGAAATGTGACATCTGTAAAATGGTGTTTACATACGTTGGTTCAAAAAGAAGCACCACAAACTTCATAAGGGCATACATTTTATTATTTACATTATTCGGACTATTGTCCCAATCTTTGTCACCATATTACAACGTTTTGGTCGTTGTACGCGCCGGCCTTCTTCAGATGGTTGGAATGTCGAACTGAACTCTTTATTTCGCTCACTGGGGTAGACTGTTCTAGTTCCATGTGCCATGTTTAATGGATGTCAGTTATCAGTTATCTCCTGTTAATTTCCCTCTGAAAGTTCTCCACTGCCTTAACTGGGTATTGAACTCACACTCTTCGGGTCCTGTCACTGGATCTACCCAACACCTTTAACCACTGTCCGAATAATGTAAATAATGTACATAATACCTGATCTCAGAAATATAGACAGGCATACATATTTTTTTTCCCTATTTATTCTCATATTCATGTTAAAGAGTGATTTGCATCTAGGTTTGACGATAAAATACATCCACGTCCTGGGTAAGATGATAAACTTCACTCAGCAGCAAGGCTTCTGATCAGGTTTGACAAGCATGGAACCACCTCTTAATTGCTGGTGTTCCCAGACCCACCCTGACCCGGGGTGGTAGCACCTGTTAGGGTCCCAGCTATGGGCAAATAGTTAACCTCCGAACTGGGGTCAAAACATTATGAAAGCGTAAAAATGAGTTTAATACCAGCAATTAATTTTTTTTAAGAAAAAATTATTACCAGCAATACATTTCTAAAAAGAAAATATTACCAGCAATACATTTCTAAAAAAAAAGAAAATATTACCAGCAATACATTTGTGAAAAAAAATCTTGTCAGCATTAATAACCCATTGAGGTTAATATGCCAGAAAACAAAACCAGAGTGATTTAGTTAAAAAGGTAAAGCTGCACACCTGTCAGATGCGACTTCAAGGAAGAAGTCCCACACAGTTTATATGCCTTTTCGCCAGTGTGTTTTCTCATATGCCCCAACATATATGACTTCCGTGAAAAGGAAGTGCCACACACCTCACAAGAATATGGCTTCTCTCCAGTGTGTATTTGCATATGTTGGTTCAGTTGGGTATTATACAAAAAGGAAGCATTACACACTTTGCAAGAATATGGTTTCTCCCTCATGTGTGTTTGCATATGTCGCTTCAAAGGTGAATTCTCATAAAAAGATGCACCACACACTTCACAAGAATGTGGTTTGTTTCCAGTGTGTGTTCTCTTATGTCGGTTCAAAGAAGATTTATCTGTAAATGAAGAGCCACACACATCACAAGAATATGGCTTCTCCCCAGTATGTATACGCACATGTTGTACCAAATATGGCTTAAGTGTAAAGGAAGACCCACACACTTCACAAGAATATGGTTTCTCTCCAGTGTGCCTTCGCTTATGTCTATTCAAAGATGATTTATCTGTGAACAAAGAGCCACACACCTCACAAGAATATGGTTTCTCTCCAGTGTGTATTCGCACATGCCGTGCTAAATATGATTTCAGTGAAAAGGAAGAGTTGCACACTTCGCAGGAGTATGGTTTCTCTTCAGTCTGTGTTTGCATATGCCCCACCAAGTACGACTTCCCTTTGTCTCCAGTATGGGCTTTTAAATGCTTTTTCATAATTGGAGTATCAGCCAGTTTACATCCATGACTTTCCAAGTAATTTTCTGAGCCATTTTCCATATTTTCAGTTTTGAGTTTGAAAAAGTAAATTGAGAAAACATTTAATTTCACCAAATCACGTCAGCTTGTAAGTTATTTCACAAAATGCAATATCGACGTGCCAGAGATAAATTTCTTTCCAATTTGTAATTTCATAGATAGATTTCAGTTTGACTTTTGTGCAAAGGAAAAGTCACGTATCTGATTTCAAGTGTAGTATTAAAAATGGTGCAGTGCCATACTATTAACAGTTGCGTAAAAGAAGGTCCATGTGCTCAAGGCAAGATTTTTCTCTGGTGTATCTTGAAAGATGATCTGCCAAGGAAAAGAGACTCACTTCGCAAGAGGTGTTTTCTTTCCTGTGTATTTTTGCATACAATCAAACTTGTCTCAATGAAAGGAAATATTTAAATGGTTCACAAAAAGGCTGATTTCTCTACAGCGAGAGGTTTTAAGTTTCTTTTTAAATAGGAATTATTAAAAGATTTACATCCACAGTTTCCCAAATAGTTTTTTGGAAGAGATTTTGGTATTTTCTTTATCTCAGGTCACCAAGAAAATGATGTTCTGGAACAACTGAAAAATAAAATATAAATGTAAACCATGAAGTAACATTTGAAAAAGATAGATTAAAGTTAATTCACATTTTCTTTTGATTGATTGATTGATTCAGGTATATCTGATTTTTATACACAGATTTAAAAGCCACTAAAACTCAATGCCAAGTCATTTTGTTTCTATGGAATTTACATATTTCAAATCAAAGTCAAATAAAAACAAACCGTGACTACTTTGCCCATTAGTGGTTAAGTATTAACATTTTTCAAGACCACCAAACATACTGAGATCATCCAGAAGAGTTGCAGGAGATTCTGAAGTTGTCTGGAGGGGGGCGTGGTTGATGCTATTTTGAATTCTTCTACATGAAATGTAACATCAATTGAACTCGTGTTAATTTTTTGTTAACAAAAATGGCTTCATCAACATCCAAGGAAACCTTTATTCGATAGTTTTTCTTTGAACTCCAATGATGAAGGCTTTACTCAAATGGATATTGATATGATCAAAGATAGCTTTTCCCCAAAGGAAAGTTAGGTGCTAGGATAGCGAGGTACCGAGCGGCTATTATCATCTGTTGCTGATTAACTTTATGCAAGTTACTGAAGGTGAATTATTTGATCTTTTTATAAACAATGAAATAATAACTTTGTCAATAAGACAAATATGCTTGTCAGGTTTGGTTTGTTTTATGGCATATCAACCTCAATGGGTTATCTAATGCCAACAAGATTTTTATTGCTGGAAATCATTTTTCCACAAATGCATGGCTGGTATTGCTTTTTTATTTCTGGTATTAAAGCATATTTTTACAGTTTTATAGTGTTTTGACTCCACTTTGTGGATTAACTATTTGCACATAGCTGGGACCCTGACGGGTGCCACCACCCCAGGTCAGGGTGGACCTGGAAACAGCAGCAATTAAGAGGTGGTTCTACGCTTCTGAAAACCTCCCAATCAGAGGCTTTGTTGTCGGACGTAGTTTATCGTCTTACCCAGGACAAAGGTGGCTGTTGTCTACTTCTATGTAAACACATAGATGAACATCACTTTTGACAAAATGAAAGCCTTCTTAGTCATTTTGCTTCTTATTGCACCCCCAGAGCTCCACAAGGAGTAATAAAAGTTAAAGTATGCTAAATTATTAAAGTATTTGACTTTATTTTGTTTTCAATGTCAAAACATGCATGAAAAACACAATGCGCTGCATCAAAATATTGCTCATCCATTGTTTTGTTAGTATACAAAAAATAAAATCTATACACACAATACAAAGAAAGTTATAACAATTTTAAAACACTAGGTGATGATGTTTTTTGCACCTTCAAAAAAAAAAAAAAAAAAAAAAAAAATGGAGTGGCAGGGGAGGCAACTCTAGAAAAAAAAATCTGCTTTTGAGAAAGACCACTACTTAGTCATAATTAAGGTGAAATACTCTTTTTTTAATCATTTCACCCCAAGCAAGGCAATAAAGCCACTAGGATGCAAGGGGTTAGAGAATATGAGAAAAAACTACCATTAATGAGAGAGGACAATAAAGGAACAAGATTTAAGAAGATGGAAGATAAAGACTGACATTGCATTTAAATGAAAATTGAAGAAAATGAGATGTTTGTTTTTTCATCATTTGGTACCCTTCTTTCCAGAAAGGAAAGAATTCTGTATGAACAACAAAAAGAGAGGTGCCATAGCCAAGAGTACCGTTTTACTAGTGTCAGAAAATAGAAATTTTGATCGGAAGGACTGAGAATATTCAGGTTGGTCTGCAGTCATTGATAACAATGAAATGAAAATGCTGATTAAAACTAATCCAGGTCACATGGCACTGGACATAATTCACTCATATTTCATTGTAAAGATTTGAAAACACTTCATTATGTGAATCTCTAAGGTGTTTGCGTGTTACATGATCTAATAGAAAAGAATTTAATGAACTGCATTTCTATCAGATTCTATGTACAAACATAACAAAAAAAGATCACAGGAAATGAAAAGTGGATTGTTTACAACAATGTGGAGTGAAACAGGCCCTGAGGAAAATCATCAAAAGAAAGTGATGCTATCTGATGGAATTGTATTTTATGAACTGCCACATAATCAGATAAGTATCCAAAATTAGCTAATCAGAAGGGTATTAAGACCAAACCTCCCATCTAGTTGCCCTCCTAGCAAAAACTAGCACAGCTTGGCTAGGATGTCCTACTACATTCACTGTACTCACCTAAATTTGCTACTTATTTCAGTCTCTACAAAGTTCCTTCATGGCGAAGAATTTAAATTCACAGTAAGCCTGTAAAAACCACTTGCATTAATTTATCACAAAGAAAAAAAAAAAAAATCAAGTTTTGGGAGGATGGAATCAAGAAGTTGTAGAGATTTAAAAAGTAGTGAAACAAAATTTCTTTGAGTTGGTTGGTTGGTTTGTTTCTTAAAAATCTATTTCTGGTAACATTTTTTTCCTCAAAAATGTATAGCTAGTAATATTTAAAAAAATGTATTGCTGGTAATATTTTTCTTTTCAAAAATGTATTACTGGTCTGGTATTAAAACCTATTTTTACACTTTCATAAGTCTTTTTACCTCAGTTTCAGTGTTAACTATTTGCCCATAGCTGGGACCCTAACAGGTGCTACCACCCTGAGTCAGGATGGACTGGGAACCTCCTGATCAGAGGCCTTGCTGTTAGATGCTGTTTATCGTCTTACCCTGGACACGGATGTAGTTTATTGTCATACCCAGGACAGTTCTTTGGGTTGGTTCCAATTTGTAATTGTTTCTGTAGTTCTTTGAAACATATTTTCTTTATCCATTTTCCCTTTTGAGAGATATAGTTGATACAAGAATTTTTTTGAAACTCTCACAATATTTAGTATTGTTCAATTTATTGCTAATATTAAAACTGGATGTATTTTTTTCAAAATGAAATGAATAGCATAAAAAATATGATCCCTGTTTTTGATTGATTCATTTTTTTACGGTTTATTTTTTATTTTTTTCCTTTTTACAACAATTAGATTATTTTTTGTATGGATGTACAAAAAGCACATAATTTTGATATTTCACTTTGACTAATTACTATTCAGTATTAGAAGAAGATTATGATTTTAATGTAATTTTATATCTCCAGTTGAGTCAGTTTTTGTGTCAGATTATTATTTTTTGTACAGATGATCAAATAAGGACTAATTCAACAATTCAGAATGAATTAAATTCAATATGTCTTTATCAATTTACCCATCTTTTTTCTTATACAACTGCACTTTCTTGTTTAATAAATTTTCTTAGAATAATTAAAGTGACATCATCTGATGCAGTTAAATGTTTCCTGGCATCAAATAGGTAAAAATAAATACAGAATAAATGATACATAGTTGAAAAAAGAAAGATTAAATGCAAAGGATGCCAAACATTAATTCATTTTATTATTGGAAAATATTTTCCTATTCCTAGTAATATTAGGTTGGTGCAAAAATAATGACGTAATAATGTCGTTTTTTGACGTATTTTTTAACGTCAAAAAACGACATTATTATGTCATTATTTTTGCACCAACCTAATATATAAATATTGGTAGAATAAAAGCTATGTTTCTGTATTATTGTTCAAAACCAGTTTCTATATTTTGGCATTTTGGGCTTTCATATTTAATTAAATTTGATACAGGTTTTTTTTTTTTTTTTTTTTTTGTAAAATTGGGATTTGTGGGAGCTCATTTTTATTGTTTGATCCATGAACTTGTTGACAGTCGATATATATCCTTTTATGTTTAACCCTAGGACACTAACCACGGGTATATAGTACCCAGCGCAAATTTTCCTATTTTTAATTACAATTTTCAGTACCTGATTTTCTTACCTAAATAAATGTTTTTCAGTTCCTATTAATGTTAACTCAAAGTACAAAGTTTGAAGTGCCTGCATGTAAAATATTTCAAATAAAGATTTATATTTAATATTTTTTTTGATATTTTCAAAATTGGGTATGATATACCCATGGTTAGTAGTGGGGTAACTTTAATTGAGGGTTAGTGTTCTAGGGTTAAAGATGTTTTTCACTATATGCTAAATAGGTTCCTCTAAACGTTCACTAAAAAAGAAAAAAAAAAAAATACATGGTAAAAAATGCTCAAAACCTAACAAAAACAAAATTTTATCATCAATATCTGTGTTATTCTTAAGAGGAAAAATCCAGATTTTTTTATATTTTGTTCTAGAAACTGTTAGATTATTTTTGGTATGGATGTACAAAAAGGAAATAATTCTGATATCTCATGTTAACTGACTACTATTCAATTTCAGTGGTGTATTATGATGTTAATCTAATTTCATAACTCCCATTCAGTCAGTATAAAAAAATAAAATTATTCATTATAATAAAAGTGTATTATGGAATAAAAAATTATATTTTTTATACTAGATATATTCACAGAAACCCGACATCTAAGGTCTAAAATTAATTTAAAAAAATGATAAATGTTTCTTGAAGCTTTTATTTTAGTTTTAATTCCAAGCTAATAGATTAAATTTAATATTTCCAATAAGCAAAATACTTTCAAAACTAATTTAAATTGATTGGAAAAAAAGTTTTTGCTTTGAAATCACTGATTTTAGGGCCATTTTTAGCCATCTGTCCTCACAATGTAACTCTCTTTATTAAATCTTTCAAAAACAATATATACTTTCCTGAAAATTTATTTGAGGAATATTAGCTGATTTAAAGTTTAATTAATGATATGATTGTTTCGTTTTACGGCATATCAACCTCAATGGGTTATTTAATGACAAGATTTTTATTCTGTGTAATACATATTTTTTTTTAAATGTATTGCTGGTATTAAAATCTAATTTTGTATTTTCATAGTGTTTTGACCCCCACTTTAAGGGTTAAACATTTGCCCACAGCTGGGATCCTAACAGGTGCTACCACTCCAGGTCAGGGTGGACCTGGAACACCAGCAATTAAGAGGTGATTCTATGCTCATCATAGGCCTTGCTGCCAGATGTAGTTTATCATCATACTGAGGACACAGATGTAGTTTTACCATCATACACAAGACACAATCTGATATGAAACAAATATTACTTAAGTTTAAAATATTGTAGAAATACCTACAACAGTAAGTATCTATTTTATCATCAATATCTGTGTTATCCTTAAGAAGAAAAATCTAGATTTTTTAGATTTTGTTTTAGAAACTGTTAGATTACTTTTAGTATGGATATACAAAAAGGAAATAATTCTGATATCTCATGTTAACTGACTACTATTCAGTATTGGTGTTGTATTATGATATTAATATGATTTCATATCTCCCATTCAGTCAGTATAAAAAATAAAAATATTCATTAGTTTAGAATTAACTTTTAAAAATGATATTTCTTGAAGCTTTTTAGTTTTAATTCCAAGCTAATAGGTTAAATTTAATATTTTCAAAAAGCAAAATACTTTCAAAACTAATTTAAATTAACAGAAAAGAAGTTTTTGTTTTGAAATCAGTGATTTTAGTGCCTTTTTTAATCATCCATCATCGCAATGTAATTATTAAGAAAATCTTTCAAAAACAAAGTATACTTTTCTGAAACTTTATTTGAGGAATATTATCTGATTTAAAGTTTAATTAATATGATATGATTGTTAAGTTTGTTTTGTTTTACAGCATATCAATCTTAATGGGCGATTTAACGATGACAAGATTTTTACTGCTGGTAATTTTTTTTTTTAAATGTGTTGCTGGTATTATTATTTTTTTTCCAAAACTGTATTGCTGGTATTAAAATCTATTTTTACACTTTCATATTGTTTTGGGGGTTAAATATTTACCCACAGCCGGGCCCCCTAACAGGTGCTACCACTCTGGATCAGGGTGGACCTGGGAACACCAGCAATTAAGAGGTGTTTCCATGCTGCTCAAGACCTTCTCATCAGAGGACTTGCTGCCAAATGTAGTTTATCGTCATACTGAATGTAGTTTATCATACACAGGACGCAATCTGATATGAAACAAATTTTACTTAATTTTAAGTTTAAAATATTGTAGAAATGCCTACAACAGTAGGTGTCTAAGGGGTTGACAGATTGATTGACAGACAGAAGTTTATCAAAAGTTTTTTCAAAAGGTGGCTATATCTGTAAAAATTACCTCTTACTTTCTGACAATTTTTGTATTTACAAAAATTGACACATTTATAGACAAAAAAAAAAAATTCTGTTTTAAATATTGGGCATCAATGAATTTGTCATTTATGATCAGTAAATACAGTTTATTTTACTTAATAATAATATTTTAGCTTCCCACTACCACTTTCTTATCAATGTTGAATTTTGTACAAATCTGTGCAAAAAGTGGATCAAAGAGCTTACCCAGCTTCATACAGATTTTCAGGAAATATCAACTTCTAATTGGTCAATACACACAAGTGGGCATTGCAATCCACCCATGTACAAATATTTTTCCAGTGTGTGAGCAAGTCAAGTTTTCCCGCCAAATTTCTGTAATCCTGTCACGTGATTACATTAATTAAATAGCAGACACAAGCTTGCTCATTCTTTTCTCTCTTTTGTTCCCTTTTCCTGCGAAGATGTGACCGTAAGATTTCTCATTTCGACCATGGGTGGTCAGATGTTATAAACATATTCACGCATGCACGTACATATGAAAATTTCCAAACTACATTACAAACATACAGAATATTTCAAACAAGAACCTTTCTCTTTGAAATATTTTTCTAAAGCTACAGTTTATTCAGCATTTCTCAGTTTTATAATTCATTCAATTTTTGTGAGTTCAGATAAAAAAATTTAATCAGTCAAAAAGGCTAACACTAAAACTCTATGGATGTACATCATTTACACAAAAATAAATATAATGCTGTTTGTTCAAAAACTTTTTATTTTTTTTTATTCCTTCTTGTATTTCATATTTTGTGATATTTTACGTTAAATACAAATTGTGTGGTCATGTTATTCACGCAGCCATAAACAGACATCTACAAATAGTCCATTCTTATGAACTACAATGGTAACCCCGACATTTGTAATGAGGCAAGAAAAGCCGACAGTACACAACAATATCACCTTACCAGTACAAATACAGAAATTTAAAAGATTTAAATTTATAAATTATTTTAATTAAAACTTAAAAAACAAAACAAATGAAAATAATTGCAGTTAAAATTCATTATTTATTGAAATTTTTTTCTTTTGACAACAGTGTACATATCTTATTCATAAAAGCTAAAAGCTTTTCTAATTAAAAAGTTTTATTGAATTTTCATCAGAGCAGATTCTCAGTAACAAGGGGTCCTGTTTTATATAAAGGAAATTGATGATGTAAATTATCCAAGTTCTATGCATAGCTAATAATATTAATCAGTACAAATTAAATAAGTGTATGCAAAAAGTGCATAAGAGATGTAAAAAAAAAAAAATTTATCAAGAATTTTCTTAAAAACATTTGTAAATAATTCCTGAAAGTTTCATTAAAATCCACCAATTATTTGATTTTTGAAAGAGTTTCCAAACCAACGTGTTTTTTACCAGAAAACAAACCCTAAAATTCCTTATGCAAATTCACCCCCCCCCAAAAAAAAAAACAATTTTTAACCAAAATTTTGAATGTTCTAAAAAGAATCAAGAATATAATAAAATCCTTTGACTTTAACAACAAACATTTTGATGATAAAATTTAGTTTTTTATTAAGTTTGGGGCATTTTTTTTATCATGATATTTTTTTTTTTTTTTCTTTTTTTTTTAGCCAATCTGTGGGGGTACTTAAAACTATTGGTTATATAAGATTAAAGAAAATTTAGTTTTAAACATAAATAACAAATATCGATTATGGCACTGATGGGCTTTGCGGTTGCCTTGAGGCTTTGATTAATTAGGTTTTACTTTTGTAGTTTTTTTAGACAGGGGTAGAATGATAGTTTTTCTATCGCTGTTCTTTGACCTCACAAGCTAGAATGCATAAATAAAACATTATTTTAAACTTGTTTTAAAAATAAAAACCCAATAAAACAAAGATATTATTTAATTAAGTTGCAAGATTTTCAAAATTAACGACTGTCAGTGAAAAAAAAAAAAGGAAATTTGCAATGTTATTTTTAATTTTAGTAATGACACTTTTTAAGAGAAACATGATTTTTTAATCAAAAGTTAAAATGTTCTAAGATTTTTATTTTTTAGACTAAAAAAAGCTGCAAAAGTTTTAAAAAAAAAAAACACTTTGGTCTTTCCTCTTCATAGCAAAAATTTTTTTATACAATAATTTTTTTTTCCTTCAAGTTTTAGGCCATTTTTATCATGCTTTTTTTTTTTTTTTTTTTTTTTTTTTAGCGATTTCATGAAGATACCTAAATTAATTTAATTTCTGTTATTTCAAATGGGGAAAATTGTTTGGACATACGTAATTCCGAGTTACGACTCCTGAAACGGATTAAATTCGTAGGTCGAGGTTCCGCTCTATATGGAATTAATTTTTCTTTTAATTTGGTTGGATTAAAGTTTTTTTTAATTTTTAAGCATTGAAATGAAGCTTTAAGAAAGCTTTTTCATTTATAAAAATTCATTTTTTAGATCATTATCCTTCAAAATGAATCAAAATTTCAGTTCAAAAGTAATTTAAAATGCGTTTTTTTCATTTTAAGAAGTCCTTGGCGACACCTCATTTGCCTTGGAGAATGATAAACTGATCAAAAGTTACTCTAAAAAACATGAAGCGGTCAACGGAAAGGAAACTGAGTTTGTTGCTATTTCTTCAAATTAATTAGTAAAATAAAGCTTCAGATACTTACATATTGTCCTAGTAGGCCTAGTTTGATTAAAAAAGAAAAAAAAAAGGATGAATTTACAATTTACATTAGTTTATGTTTTACATAAAGTTCCGATTGGATTTTCTTACCTCAGTGTTTGAAGAGCGCCTTTAAAAAAAAGAACGGAAGTTACGTCATCCTAAAAAACTGGGGCAGCAATGACTTCATTATTCAATTTCTTAGTAAAACATTTTAAAAATATTTAAGTGACTTACACCATTATTCTTTGTTTTTATGGCTCTCCATAGCTTCCTCTCAGCAATATTTTCACCTTTTACTTTTAGGACACAGGAGGTTTTCTCTTTCTCTTCCTCTTTTGTTGAACTCTCTGCCAGAGGAACCCAGACGAGATGATGCTGAAGGGCAGAATCACGTACGGGGAGGTCGACAAAAATCCAACCCGTGTATGCGGATTCTATGGGGAATTTTTGTCCAAGCCTACGGGCTCGGATTTATTAACCCACATAAAATACTGGCCTTGTGTCACACCCAGCCTCATGGGCTGGTGAGGTATATAACCACTCTGTCTCTGGTTTGAGAGGAACAGACGAGGCTATGACGAGGAGCAGAGTCAAATCTGGAGAGGTAGACAAGCCCGATTTTGTGAATGTGGGGTCTACCGGGAATTTTTGCCTAAGCCTACAGTCTCGGACCTATCCCACATAAAATACTGGCCTTGTGTCACATCCTGTCTCATGGGGAGGCGAGATAAATAAATTCTGTTTCCAGGCAGAGAGGAAAACAGATGAGGCTATGCCAAAGGGCAGAGTCTTGATTTGGGGGGTGGGTGGGTAGATAAACCTGACTCTGTTTATATACAGGTTATACAGGCAATTTTTGCCGGAGCCTGTGGGCTTGGAACACCCCACATTAAAAACTGGCCTTGTGCCACATCTTGCCTTGTGAGGAGGTTGGAAAATAGAAAGGATTCTGTAATCTCCGTCGCCCTGTTTGAATGCCTGCTGAGAAAAATGACAGACTGCAGGAATTATGTTGAAGAATATATGATTCCATCAGATACATATGCAACTGTGATAAACTGCAAGTAAGATAAAAGAGTTTGCATAAGCACAATGGGAAACATGTACAGGGTGGTCCAAAAGTCTCGTCATACTAACCCTATCTTCCAAACCATAGGAGATCGGGTCAGCTATTTGAAAAAGAAAATTATATTATTATAGGTGACTAGACTTTTGGACCACCCTGGACAGAGGGGGTGCAAAGGCAAATATTTATAAGAACACAACAAACTTTATATAGATACAGCAATAGATTATGCAAGACGAAAAACTTCTGATGAAGTTTACAAATCATGTGTGGTTAATATTTAAAATCAGCAAGAAAATATTTATCTGTCTATATCTCTGAGATGAGGTATTATGATTACTTGTATATTTTACATTATTCAATCTGCTATCCACATCTTCATTGCCATATTCACAACGACACATGGCCCAGTGGATAAAGACGTTGGTTAGATCCAGTGACTAGACACAAACATCTGTCTATATCTCTGAGATGAGGGATTATGATTACTTGCATGATTTACATTACTTGGACTGCTATACTCATCTTCATTGCCATATTCACAACATTTTGGCCGCTGTACGTTCAGACCTTCTTCAGGTGACTGGAATTTCGAAACTTGGAGAATTGAGTTAGAGGGAAATAACTGGGATGTGTGGAAGAGTTATGGTGGATGCAATAAAGGATTCGGATCGCAATTCCAATCACCTGAAGAAGGCCGAAGCGTACAACAGCCAAAATGTTGTGAATATTATATATAATGTAAATAATGCAAGTGAAAATATTTATGCATATAAAGGAAACTATAAAAGCTAACTTTTAAATTATTTTTTGGTTTATGAAAGTAATAAATTGTACATGAAAATGATTGTAGGTTATTCAAACTATTTACTTCAAATACATAAATTATGTGTAAGGCTTATGAGAGTGTAGAAATATTATTATTATTATAAATAAGAATAAAATAATAATAATAATGAAAATTAAAATACAATAAAATAAAACAATAACATAAATAAATAAAAATTAAAAATAATAAAAAAATCTCCCTGCATGTAACAAAAACTGTTCCTGTTGAAAATACAGACATCCTGCTAGAGCACTTCATATTGTTTGGACTATCATCCTCATCTTTGTTGCCATATTTATCACGGCGTTTCGGCTGTTGTATACTCCAACCTTCTTCAGGTCGTTGGAATTCTAGTTCCACGTGCCATGTCTGATGGATGTCAGTTATCTTCTCTTAATTTCCCTCTCCAAGTTCTCCACTGCCTTAACCAGGTATTGAACTCACACTCTTTGGGTCCTGTCACTGGATCTAACTAATGCCTTTATCCACTGTGTCATGTATTGAGGACATCTGTGTATGAATTTCTGGGTTTTATAATCCTAATGTTGTCAGCAGCAACTTTTTTACCAGTGCTCAAACTGCAATTTTTGCTGTTATCATTATATGTTTTTTACCAGAGCTCATATTGCAATTTTCGTTATTATTATTGCTTTTCCCTGGCACACCTGGTTCCAATATTGTATTCATTTCTATGCTTGGTCGGCTCAGTGATAGATATGCCAACAAAGATGAGGATGATAGTCTGAACAATGTAAATAGTTTACATAATATCTCATCTCAGAAATATAGACAGATCCTGCCAAAAGACATTAAATTCATTACAAACCTTGGTATGGGCATCACATGTCTGACTTCTCTCTGTGATATGGCTTGTAACACTACAGAGTAAATTCTCCCTTTTATCACATGTACAATAAAACAATTGTAACCTAAAAAATACACACACCAATACACACAAAAATATAAATAGATTGTATAAAATTAACATACAATTTACCATGCTTTTCCTGTTATGTATATTTTATTTCCTGTCAAGTATGCTTTTATCTCCATGAACACAAGCCTAATTTCTGCTGCTATGATGTGAGTGAATCTCTAGTAGGATTAGGTAGTATTAACACCATATGGAAATATACACTTTCCTTTTCACTAAGAAAGTGACAAAGAAAACTCTCTCTCTTTGCTATTACATATAATTCCTTTCTTTCCTTCTATTGTTCCTATCCTCGGTAACTGACACAACCCAGACATAGCTTATGTGGGTCAGTGAACATCATAAAAAAAATCAACCAATGACAACACGCTCTGCCAAAAATTAAATGGAAAACATGGATGTGTCAGTCTCAATAAAAAAGAAGAAAAAAACCACATGTGCAGAAGAAGTGGGAAATTGGTTTGATAGATCAGTTCGAGTTGCAGTTCGAGATGGAGTTCAAGATGCAAGGGAGTTTGACTGGATGTACAACTCCAGAAGAAAAAGAGGAAAGGATGAATTCATTTCTGTCAGCCAAAAACACAACGACCCTGTATGAACTCTCAAATCACAAAAAGGACTAAGATGATAGTCACCCATTTTAATCACTGTAACCAAATGGAGTCAACAATAAAATGGGTACTGTAGACAGTAAATTTGACCTTTACCTATGTATTAGCCCAAACTTCATATACAGTAAATCCTCCACAAGAGATACTTGTTTTAAACTAAAGTGTACAATTTGAGAAACATTAATAGTATTTACCGAAATTCATTGTAAATAAAATACAATTTTGGCACAAGGCCTAAAAGGGGAATGGGTTGAGGCTAGTCGTCATTTACTATCTTATATCTAGCTAATCCGATTCACAACTCATTCACTCATTACAATCTTCCCATCCACCACAAGAACTCATTCATCATTGTTCAATCCTCCATATACCATAATACCACATATAATCAGGGAACCTACAAAACACATGCCACGACTAAGGGAAAGAAAAGGGATATAAAAACGGCCATAGGGAAGGAAAAAAGCTGAACCCGTCAAGATGAAAAAAAAGTGCCAAAAAAAAGTAGGAGCCGAGAACAGGCCCGGTAATGACACTTACTTGCATTAACTAGGTTCACAAAAAGGGTCTATCCTAACCAGGGAAAGGCCCAACAGGAAACCACCCCGATGTGATTTAGGTGGACCTAAAAAGGAAAATCAAGGCTAGCTCTGTTCAGATGAACCAGGCTCACCATAGTCACCAACCTTTTGTTGAAATCTGTCAAAACCAATTGCTTTCTATCAGTTCTAATCTTCATCTTGAGTAACTGATCAAAATATCGGATTAGATCCCGATGAGAAAGAACAAGACTTCTTCTACTCTGTAACCAGATGAGACACGTTTAAGGTCAGTTTATCTGCAGTACCGTGGAAAATTTCTCAAACTCCCTCAGCACTTCCCCTTTTGGAATTCCTCAGGCAATAAACTCAGCCACATCCCAAGGAAGAGGTAAAGAGGGATGGCTATATATAAATCCAAGGCAAAGGCAAATAGATTTTATGAATCACTAGTGGAAAAACCATAAATTTATATATAACTCAATGGGGCGAGCCCATTTCAACTACAAGTGGAATAGGATAACTTATTAAAATACAAGTTTACATTCTGAAGGCCATCAGTTCAATACTTGTGTTGGGTAGTAAATATATATTTGAGCTATTACACAACTTAACAATTGGCATGCCTGATGTAACTGGTAACATACCTTTTCTAGGCAAATAGATTTGTATCCCTCACACTGGATAAAAACCATAAGTTTATATAGAACTCAATAGGTAGTACCTATTTCAACTGCAGGTGGAACAGGTTAACTTATGTTTATATGAGTTGAAGGCTATCAGTTCAGTACTTGTGCTTGGCAATAAATATACATTTGATTTAACAATAGGTTGAGGTGATGGTGGGTGTTGGTAAGCCTGTTCTGTGGAATTGAGGTTGCTGTGTCAACTGTGAAGGGAATGCCTTGTAAACGAGTTGAGGTAGACCTGTTCGGTGTAGTGGATGTCAATGGGGTCGACTGCAAAGAGAATGCTTTGTAAACAAGTTGAGGTAGGCCAAGGTCGGTATCGATGAAAGCTTGTAGCTGGGAAGAATCAAGGTTGAGCTGTTTCAAGTTGAAGCTAGATAGCTCTGCTGGGTGGAGTTGAAGTTGAGATGGGCGGTCATGTTTAGTGGTGGCGGCAACAGTGGTGATAGTAGTGCTTTACATAACGGCCGGTTCGTAACTCTGTTGTCATGGTGCCAGGGTCATGGTGGCGGTAGCAGCAGCGCCCTGCATGATGGCTGGCGATTGTGTCGAGCTGTAGTTGTGTCTTATATTCTTTTTCCGTTTTCTGTTTCTCTCATTTTTTTAATGTTCATTAGTAATTTTTTGCATACTAATTATGTTAGAATACAATCCTATGGAAATAGAATCATTAGGAATTGCTAATACAAAAAAAAACTTTTAAAATAGGATAATATAATTTGTCCACAAATACCATATTTGTCATAGATTAAAAAGAATTAACTAGTGTGAGCTACACAGAAAACAATTTATAACAAATTTGATGATACTAGGGCAGTTAGCCAATCCTTATTGCAGACATTTGCTCAGACACATTTATGTTTATTCAACACCCAAAGAACCCAATTGTGGTTTATACTGCAACTATGCTGAACAAACCTTAGTTACAGTTTCTGGGAAAGAGCATATTATCATGATCAACAATTTGAACAAAGCCAGGATGCTCAAACCCTCGGCCACGATGATTTGTGACTTCATGCTAGCACAGCTATCGACAACCCCCAGGGTTTCTGTCTACCCAGTTTCACTCACAAGGCTTGGGTCGCCTTGTGGTATGGTTTTCAGGCACTTTTCAAAAATGATGTATGCTGGGATTGACTGCATCAAATCTGATAACATCAAGAAGTTCCCTTCCTGACAAATTGCCTATGGTGAGATTTGAAACTGGGTCTCATAGTCAGATTGCAAATGTTCTAACCACTCAGATTGATAGTAAATATACATTTGATTTATTTAACAACTTAACAATCTCATATATATTCTTTTAGGAATTGGTAATAGAAAAACCCCTTTTCAAAGAGGATAATATAATTTGTCCACAAGAACCAACCATTTATAACAAATACAGTACAATCCCTCATATCTGGAATCCCTCATATCTGGACATGATTTTGATGTGTATATTTGAACTATCTGGGTGATATGTAACTGATTTGTAATTTCTGTTTTCCAGGAAATTTACTTTGGATAATTGCTTATGTTTATTTCACCCTAATGGCTTTGGTGCAAAAGATGATGGGAATAAGAGGAAAAGAGCAAATCTGGAGTCATTGCAAGAAGTGGAAATTTTAAACAGACTAGACCCTGGTGAAAGTTCATTGCAACTAATGGCTGAGTTCAACATAGGAAACTCAACATTGTATAATATAAAATCTTCCAAAGAAACTATTTTCCAGCGTTTAAACTGTCACAATGAACAAGGAAATAAAAAACATGATTATGATGAAACCTGGACTGAAATTGAAAAAGCTATTGAAAAGGTTATCAGTTTTATGGAAAGAAAGTCAGCATTTAGCTATGATGATTGCAATAATGCACGCAGAGCTAAAAAGTGTCTTTCGTTTAAAAAATTGCAAAAACAAAAGCAAAACAAAATGCAGAAAAAGTTGAGAATAACATTAGAAGAGAAAGAATCATCATGCAACAGCAATTAAAAAATCCTCGTTACATTATTTGCTTTGCATACGTAGCATACTTAATTAATTTTCATTAAGATTACATAATTTATGTCTTTTTCCTTAAAATCAATTCCGTTATATTTCAGTTACCATTAGCCTATTTTGTTTTCTATAAAACATTGAAAATAAATGTTAAACCTGATTTCTGTCCTTTTATTTGAATCTAAATATAACCCTTCATATCCGGACTTTGTAACCAATTCCTCATATCCGGAATCCCTCATATCCGGACTTTGTAACCAATCCCTCATATCCGGACTTTGTAACCAATTCCTCATATCCGGAATCCCTCATATCCGGACTTTGTAACCAATTCCTCATATCAGGAAGACCTTCTTAGTCCAAGTGTCAGGGATTCTACTATAATAAGAAAGAAATGCATAAGTGTAGTTGGTATATCAAATGTCAGTACATGAAATATACACTTGTACGAGTCTTTTTTTCAGGAGGGTGAAATATGTCCTGCATTTTAGGAGAGGACATCTTTCTACTTCAACAAACTGATGAAAAAGAGGATGAACCTTGTGACCAATATTTAGAGATAGATAGAAGAGAAGAAAAAGATCTTATTGCTTCTTTTTATGCAAAAAGATTTGGAACCCCTGGTTTAAATGAAATTATATGATATTTTCAATATGCTTAACACTTGGTTTTAATCGGGTCAAAAATAGTAAATTATTAAAAATTAAAATTATAATTTGAGATTTTGATTGGTTTAAAATAAAATCATTGATTTAAATGTTGATGAAAAAATTGTCCAAAACATTGGACAAAAAAATTGAATTAAATTATTGGTCCAAACATTGATCAGAATATTGTCCAAAATGATGAAGAGGACAAAAATAGTGACAACTGACTATATTGCATAAAGTTACATTATTTACATTATTCGAACTGTTCTAGTTCCATGTGCCTTGTTTAATCGATGTCAGTTAATTATCTCCTGTTAATTCCCCTCTCCAAGTTCTCCACTGCCTTAACCAGGTATTGAACTCACACTCTTTGGGTCCTGTCACTAGATCTATGTCCTTGAGAGTGTGAGTTCAATACCTGGTTAAGGCAGTGGAGAACTTGCAGAGGGGAATTAACAGGAGATATCTGACATCAATTAGACATGGAACTAGAACAGTCTACCCCAGTGAGCAAAATAAAGGGTTCAGTTCGACATTCCAACCACCTGAAGAAGGCCGGAGCATACAACAGGCGAAAAATTGTAATAAATATGGTGACAAAAATGAGAGCAATAGTCTGAATAATGTAAATAGTGAAAATGATGTGTTTAATATTTGATTTATTAGAAATTAAAATATCAAACATGATAAAATACATAATCTGGTGAATCCATTTTTAGTACTTGTTCATTAATTAAGTTAATGTTGCAACAAAGGCACTTGAATTAAATGCAAGATTAGTAAATAAGTAATTGCTCCTTAATTTGCAATGTTTATTCCGGTAGAGACAACCCTAGTCTTGGTGCTGCTGAGATTTCACTAACAAGTGAATTTTTACAAGACCAGATTACTAGCCCAATGTTTAAGGCTGCTTTACTATTTATCTATAAAAGGAGAAGTGGACTCATCCCTTTCCCAAAAGCATTAGCATAGAAAATAAAAATGATGGACTGAATTTAGATTCCTACCAAAGCTGCTGCAATAACTTTGCACTAATGCCCCTCGGAAAAGCAAGAATCTTTATCATTTCTCCCACCAGCTATAAAGAAAAAACATATTGGACTCTCTAACTTTGATATGGCAACCAATTAAAAAAAAGGAGAACTTTGAATTCAAAATTGTTTGTGTTTGTCTTGTCTGGCTTTTGCATGTTTGCATGTTAAAAGCGCCTCTCTCGACTGAGAAAAACACTGGTGTTATATAGCTCTCCCAGTCCCAGATCAACATTGACTATTTACTGCCTGGTAAAGTCAGCACCACCTACTCTAAGTTGAATGTCTTCTCTCAATAGCCCATTGTGGAAGGGGGGGGGGGTAACTCCTGGTGCTTATTGCACCACATACAACCAACTTGGAGTCTTTTATCAGGCTGACTCAATTCTCTGTTACACTCCCCTCTGATCGCCTGATCACAGCATCAACATGCAGGGGCAGGCATTTCTGTCTATTACATTGTTAATATGTCATAAACCAGTGTGACAGTGGGCCCATAACATACATATGCCATGAAGCATAGAAAGAGACCCTGAATCAAAGTTTTGTGCATATGGACATTCACTGTAACTGATTCTGTACCAGATGACTGGATCCTAGAGATGTTTAGCTTCATACTCATCTAAATTGACCAACACACCTGCTGTTCCTTCAGAGAAAACATTGTTATCTCCTGGGATGGACAGTAGTTGCATTAAGTGTAAAATGAACATAGACAATACAAGCCAGAGTTGTATCTCATTTCTCTTTATTCTCCATTGTCATTACATTGCCATAGCATTTTTATTTGACAAAATCTATAGGATACATTAAGTCATGTGAAATACACAAAATATGTAAAAAAAATATGTGAAAACCAGTTGAATGTTGAAACTATTTTTTAAGTAGTGACATCTTGCTACTTTATGTAAGCATTTACAAAACAAATAAAAACTCTAAAAGTTATTTCATTGTAAACACTTCTTAGAGTTTTGCGTTTCAAAAATACTCATATGAGAGAGAACCTTAACATGTTCTATTTTTAAATATGATAGATCAGTGTTTCCCAACCTTTTTACAACCCCTATGCACTTTGGGCACAAAATTTTGCACCCCTGACTGTCAAATTAAATTTCGAATATTATACTGGATTCATCTTTCATGACAACACTTAGGTATTAGTACAAAAATAATTTTAATATTGTTTTTATATCTATTATAAATGCCATGATTAAAATGCTAAAAAACAACATTTATTTGATAAATTATCTGATTGTTTTCAATGTGTTGGTAGACTTTGGTGTTTACTGGCTAAGGCTTTTACTCTAGGTTCATTTGATAGCTTATCTCAATGTTTTATCAATGCGATGGTTGACTTTGGTGCTTACTGACTAAGGCACTAAATCTAGGTTCTTTGCTGCTTAGAAGTAATTGTAGATCTCATCTTGTAATTTGCAGGTGGTTTCTTTGTTCAATAAGAAGCTGTATAACTATTGAAACCAAATTCAGCCAAATAGGAAGTTGGGAAAGCAATGAAGAAAAGTTTGATAGCTTCCCACAGTTGTAGATACCTTTTAGAAATTTCCTCTTATAGCCAAGAATAATTTTTGAAAATCTGAAAAAAAAAAAAAAATGGCGAAATGCCCACCACTACCCCACCCAAATGAGATAAAAAAGACCCAGTACCTCTTTTCAACATAACAGTACCCACAGTGGGAAACATTGGTACAGAGTATGTAAAAATAGAAAAAGATTATCTTAACAAAATTCATGAAATCACAAATTCAGTATCTGTCTATATTTCTGAGATGTGGTATTATGTACATTATTTATATTATTCGGACTATTGTACTCATCTTTGTTGCCATATTTATTACAATGTTTCAGTCGTTGTACGCCCAGGCCTTCTTCAGGTGGTTGGAATGTCGAACTGAAAATTAACAGGAGATAACTGATACCTGACATCCATTAAAACATGGCACGTGGAACTAGAACAGTCTACCCCAGTGAGCAAAATAAAGGGTTCAGTTCGACATTCCAACCACCTGAAGAAGGCCGGAGCATTCAATGGCCGAAACGTTGTAATAAATATGGTGACAAAGATGAGGACAATAGTCCAAATAATGTAAATAATATCATAAATTCAGTTGTGACTATTTTTTAAAATAATGTCTTGAAAGTAAATCTGTTAATATGGGTATATTAAACATATATTAACCTACATAACATATCTGCTGTGCAAATATATAGTGATATATCAGAATATGTATATACACCATGAGAATATGACTGCTTTTTAAAGAGACTTGATGAGTTCAAATGTGAATGCCTACCACCTTACATTCATTCAAAAACGTCTTTATTGCAAGAATATATCCATCCAGTCTGTATTTTCAAATGTGAATGCTCTATAAACACAGGTGAAAAAAAAAAAACTATGTTTTTTCTTCAGTGTGAATTTGTATGTGGCTTTTCAAATGTGAATTCTGTACAAAAGTTGCACCACAAACCTCACAGCAGTACGGCTTTACTTTAGTGTGTGTTCGCATGTGACTATTCAAATGTGAACGCCTGGCAAATGCAGAACCACACACTTCACAAGAAAATGGTTTTTCTCCAGTATGTGTTCTCATATGACTTTTTAACTGTGTCTTACGTGAAAAAGCAAATCCACACATCTCGCAAGAATGTGGTTTCTCTCCAGTATGTGTTCTCATATGCATTTTCAAAGAAGAGTTCTGTGAAAATGCAGATCCACAGACTTCACAAGAATATGGTTTCTCTCCAGTGTGCGTTCGTTTATGTACAATTAAAGTTGACTTATCGGAAAATGCTGATCCACATACATCACAAGAATATGGCTTCTCTCCAGTGTGTGTTCGTTTGTGTACAATTAATGTTGACTTATCTGCAAAGGAAGATTCACACATCTCACAAGAGAATGGTTTCTCACCAGTATGTGTACGCACATGAGCTTTCAAAAAGGAGTTCTGTGAGAATGCTGACCCACAAACTTCACAAGAATATGGTTTTTCTCCAGTGTGTGTTCTCATATGCATTTTCAAAGAAGAATAACGTGAAAATGCAGATCCACATACTAAGCAAGAATATGGTTTCTCCCCAGTGTGTGTTCGTTTGTGTACAATTAAAGTTGACTTTGCTGAAAATGCTGATCCACATACATCACACGAATATGGTTTTTCTCCAGTGTGTGTTCGTTTGTGTACAATTAATGTTGACTTATCTGCAAAAGATGATTCACATATTTCACAAGAGAATGGTTTCTCTCCAGTGTGTGTTCGCACATGAGCTTTCAAAGAAGAGTTCTGTGAAAATGCAGATCCACAAACTTCACAAGAATATGGTTTCTCTCCCGTGTGTATTCGTTTATGCACAATTAAAGTTGACTTATCTGAAAAGGAAGATTCACATACATCACAGGAAAATGGTTTCTCTCCAGTGTGTGTTCGCACGTGTGCTTGCAGAGCAGAGTCATTGGAAAATGCAGATCCACATACTACACAAGAATATGTTTTTTCTATATGTATTTGCATGTGCCTTTTTAAATATGAGCTGTCCAAAAATGTGGATCCACAAACTTCACAAGAGTAGACTTTCTCTCCAGTATGTGTTTCCATATGGCTTTTTTAAATTTAGTTTCTGTGAAAATACAGATCCACTGACTTCACAAGTATATGGTTTTTCTTCAGTGTCTCTTTGCATATATATTGTTACAGTTGAATTCTATGAAAGTGCAGATCTTCATCTCAGAAGAACAGGGTTTCTCCACAGTAAGGTCTTGCATGTGATTTTAACCATGAACTCTATAAACAAAAAATACGCATATTACAGGTGGGGTTTCTTTCCATTCTGCATAAAAATATGAATTTTCAAAGATAAATGATAAGAAAATATTTAAGCTTTTTCTGAATTCAGTTGAATATATTCAAATGTGATTTAATTAAAAATGCAGATTTGCCCAAATCAGATGAATATGGTTTGCATATATAGGGTTTAACCTTTACCATGCTGCAGGTGACATTGTCGCCATAGAATTCTCTCCCTTTGCTAGTCTAGGCCTATTCTATCACTTTGAGACTGTTGCTATAAATAAACACTTGTCAACTGTTATTTCTGTTATTTTAAGCTGGAAATCATCTACTACTGCTTTGAAACAAGGTTAAACTTCTTTTTTCCAATGCTATTTTGAATTCTTCTAGACTCTATACAAGATGTAACACTGATTGGATTCAAGTTTATTTTTTGTGATTTTTTGTAAACAAAAATGGCCGCATCAATATCCAACAAGCCTTTGTTCAGGAGTTTTTCTTTGATTTCGACTCCGATGATGATTTTCAAAGCTTTCCTTGAGTGGATGTCAACTAGTGACATGGAGGAAAGTGATGATGATCACTAGCTGCTACTATCATCCATGCCTGACTATTGATATACCTGATCTATTTATAAATGATGAAATAACTTTATTTGTCAATGAGAACATGTCAACGAGATCAGGTGAAAGAAAGACCAAAAAATGCTAGTGCCTTCTCGTATGTAAACACAAGGAAACATTACTTTTTCATGAAATGAAAGCCTTCTTAGCAATTTTGCTTCTTATTGCACCCCCAGAACTTCACAAGGAATAATAAAAGTTAAAGTATGTTGAATTATTTATGTATTTTTTAATGTATTTGTTTTTTATTTTGCATTTCAATATTTTTGTTTATAACATCAAAACATGCATACAAAATGTAATGCATTACATCAAAATATTACTCATTCATTCTTTTATCAGTGTACAAAATTTAAAATGTATACACACAATACAAAGAATGTTATAACAATTTTAAAACAGTAGGTGTTCATGTTTTTGCACCCTCAAAAAAATTACAGTGTCAGGGAAGACAACTCTAGAAAGAAATTAGCATGGTAAAGGTTAAAACATTAAAAGTGTAAAACTAAAAATATACACACTTCAATGTTGATTTTTATATGAATTTTCTAATATAAATTGAAAGAAAAGTAACAGGAGTTATCTGTTTTTTGATGTGAGGGGCACTATCCACAGTGAGTTCTTTCCACACAGCAGATCAATCAGGAAGTCTACGAAGAGATCTTGCAGCGTTTGTTTTGATCAGTGTATGAGAAGAGGTGAGAGTTGTGGCAGGACAAATTGTGGCTGCTTCACTGCGACAATGCACTTTCTTCCAATGCACTGGGCATCTGGCAGTTTCTGACCAAAAAGAACAGGGCTCATCAAGGGGACCCGTTTTGAAGGCATGGAAGCCATCTAGAAGGTTGTAACAACAGAGCTAAGGGGACATCCAAGAAGATCCCTTCCAGCAGTGCATAAAAGTGTGGGAGAGAAGGATGGAAAAGTACATTAAACTCAAGGGGGGTTACTTTGAAAGGAAAATCCTATAGTTTGTTGCTTGGAATTGAAATAAATTATTTGTGACAACAGTCCCGTTATTTTTCAAACAGATCTTGTATATTAATGATGAACTTTCTGACAATGTAAATTAGAATTCTTTGCAAGAATATTTCTTTGATTCCATAAGAATTTTTAAAGCAGAATTCTATGAAAACTGTCAAAATTACTTACTTGTGTACTTGCCCATTTTTTGGAATGAAGATCCTTCTTGATTAGATGATCCATAAAAATTCATATTTCTACATTGGGTAAATTTCTTTTCAATGCAACAGGATCTCTTATCAAAGGTAAAAATAGAAAAAAATGAACAAACATAAATTATTTACATTATTTTCAAGAAAGATTGATTTTTCAACGTCTTATGGATCATTTAATGCCAAAATTTAATTTTCTTTATTTTAATTTAGCTTTGAAATAATAAAAATATATGAATACATGCTAGATGATACACTATTTACATTATTCAGACTATTGTCCTCATCTTTGTTGCCATATTTATTACAATGTTTCAGCTGTTGTACACTCCGACCTTCTTCAGATGGTTGTAATGTTGAACTGAACCCTTTATTTTGCTCATTGGGGTAGACTGTTCTAGTTCCACGTGCCATGTTTAATGGATGTCAGTTATCATCTCCAAGTTCTCCACTGCCTTAACAGGGTATTGAACTCACAGCCTTTGGCTCCTGTAACTGGATCTAACTAACGCCTTTATATCTGTGCCATGGGTCCTTGAGGACATCTGTGTATGAATTTCTGGGTATTATAAACCTAATGTCTTCAGGGTCATTTTTTTACCAGTGCTCATATTACAATTTTTGCTGTTATCATTGCATGTTTAAACATGGACAAAGATCACTGTAGGAAAATTTGTAAACTTAAGGAATCAGCACATATGGTAGGCCACAAAAATTTCCTGAGCCAACCAAGCATAGAAATGAATACAAAATGGGAACCAGTAATAAGAAGTGCCAGAGAAAAGCAATAATAACAAAAAAATTGCAATATGAGCTATGGTAAAAAACAGACATCCATTAAACATGGCACGTGGAACTAGAACATTCTATCCCAGTGAGTGAAATAAAGGGTTCAGTTCGACATTCCAACTACCTGAAGAAGGCCGGAGTGTACAACGGCCGAAACGTTGTAATAAATATGGCGACAACGATGAGGACAATAGTCCAAATAATGTAAATAGTGTACATAATACGTAATCTCAGAAATATAGACAGATAATGAATGGTAGATGATACCCAGCTTTTGTCTATATACATGTTTGTGTGGACATGAATAGAGGTGGTAATATGTATTTTATATTGTAGTTTTGTTGAAGTTATATTTTGGAATACAGTTTGATTTGAGAAATTGTAGGATATTATATGGATTAATGTCATAAAAGTTCTTTCATGTTGGTTGGTTGGTTGATTTTTAGCACCATATCAACCTCTCTAGGTTATGTAATGCTGAAATCTAAATATTTTGAACACAAATAAGAACTGGTACAGAGTCCTGAAAGGGCATGGCATTAAAGAAATTAGCTGCAACCAATGAATATATATATATATATATATATATATATATAATTATTTATTTAAAAAAAATTTATAACATAAATATGTTATAAAATCACTACAAAAATAGCCATTTTGTTTCAACACCCTCGCTGTCTTATCAAGTGATGATGTTGAAGGTAAAATAAATAGTTTTAAAAGTTTCAAATTAATTAACAATCCTTCGCAAGGGGAAAACGTTGTTACAAAGGCTAGATGGACGAATCAAAACACAAGTATAGGAAAATTCAAAAAGCTTGATAACGAAGTCATGTTATAATATCTATTCAGATGTTTAAAATATGGGTAGTATTAAAAAAGAATTTATTCCAACCAATAATTACTAAATTATATGATAAAATTTAATATTAAAATTTAAAACTGCTAATTACAAAATCAAAATTTAAAATTTATTTGCTATTAAGTTTACAACTATAAAATTACTGAGGAGAAAAGAAGAAATATATATGTTATTCAATTTATTTCATCATTGAAGTTACTTTAGCGAATTTAATATCCGGTCTTTTTACAATGTATACATAATTTCTCATGTTTGTATAATTTTTTTCTTTTCAGAACATAAATTATATAAGTGCTTTTGGTTAAACTTTTAGCCATTATCAAAGGTTGAATTTTCTTTTTCTTTTAACTGAATATATGGTTTGTTTTATGTATGTATGTAGGGCAATGATTCCCAACATGGGGCACATGCGCCACCTTTAGGACATTATCATATTTTGGTGGGGCATTCGTAGCATGTCCACCCTTCAGCTTACTATACCAACAGAATAAGGGGGCAATTCAAGAATGAGTTATTAACAGTGAATTGTTTTCTAGTGAGTCTGAGTGAGAGTGTTAATGTTAATGCATGTTAATACATTATTTACATTATTCAGACTATTGTCCTCATCTTTGTCGCCATATTTATTACAATGTTTCGGCCGTTGTATGCTCTGGCCTTCTTCAGGTGGTTGAAATGCCGAACTGAACCCTTTATTTCACTCACTGGGGTAGACTGTTCTAGTTCCATATGACATGTTTAATGGATGTCAGTTATCAGATTGCATTTGTCCTGGAAATTGTTAGGAGTCTGAGACTGACAGATAATATACCATTTAATTTGTGAGGTGAAGACTCTATCTTTAAATTTCCAATAATGTTTAGATAGAGAGGTTTGGTGTCTTAAAGAATATTAAACTGCACTCTTTTTGTGCGACTTGATTCCCAATGGCCATTTCACATGATGTCATACTAGACCATTTTAAACATTCAGCTTCCCAAAGAATACCAGGATGTAGACAAAGGAATTTTAACTACCACACAGACACCACACTGGTTCTTGACAATAACTGTGAAAGTTGAAAGTACTTGAACAAAAATAACAAAATATGAACATCAGACTGTTTATCCACATCTTTGAGTACAATACTCAACACCACATCAAAAAATTATAATACAATTAAAAGTTAAACAGACCTATATATATATATATATATATATATATATATATATATATATATATATATATATAGATAATATTAGGCAGCATATATTTTAAAACTTGAAGACAAAATAATTGTTTGTAGACCGAAAGATATTTTTTAAGAATGTGCTATTTATTGACGGTTGTACAATATTGGAACGTGCAAGTCACAACGCTAAAGTTCAAAATTTCAAGTGAGAATTTTTATATGAATTTTGTAATATGGTAAATCCATGAATTTGTTTTTTACAAGTGTTTTTCAGTTAACATGACATGAACTAAGTATATCGTTCAATTAATATAGTGATATGTCGTAGTAGTTTTTTTTCAGTACTTTCGTACTGTGGATCATTAGGCAGCATATATTTTATATATAAAGAAATAATCATACATAGAATCAATCAGCAATATTAATGCGATTAATGGCGAAATCACTTCACTAGTAGAACATAATGTATGCATTAAAATACTGTTAATCCATTGAATGATGTGATCCTCATTTATAAAACTGTTATCAGATGTAATTTTAATTTTAGTTTTAACTTTAAAGGAAAAAAATTACAGCCTGAGGATGGAGACATGATCTTTGAAAGTACTCGCTTAACTTAAAAAATATACACTAGAAACATCTGAGAAAGGTTTTATGAATGAGGATCACATCATTCAATAGATTAACAGTATTTTAATGCATACATCATGTTCTACTAGCAAAGTGATTTCACCATTAATCACATTAATATTGCTGATTGATTCTATGTATGATTATTTCTTTATATATATATATATATATATATATATATATATATTTATAAATTCAGGAATCAATCATACAAAAAACAAATATAGAGGTTAATGATTTAAATGGCGAGAATACATCGTTGCAAACAATATAAATAAGACACATCAACCCCGAACCTGTATATGAATGATATGATCCCCGTTTATAAATTCCAGTTGCATAAGGTCTTTTTAATTTTTTACAAGCTTTCGTCTGTTCCTACAGACATCATCAGGTATGGAAGTAGATTTTGTTCTTGTTTTTACTTCTCAGTAACAAGAGGACAACAACGAAAGCTTGTAAAAAATTATAGAGTCATGCCACACAAAAAGAATGCAATTTATTTATTAATTTAAATTTTTATTTTATCATTATAATATTGATAAAATATGTAAAAGACTTTCTCCTGTGATGAAATGATATTTTATTTAATGTGGGCAATATATATATATATTATAAAATATGTGCACACATTAATTATATCATATGCATTTTAACCTTTACCATGCTACAGGCGAAAATAGTCGCTGTAGAATTCTCTCCCTTTCTTATTCTAGGTGCATTCTTGTGATAAATAAACACTTGTCAACTGTTATTTGCAGTAATTTAAGATGGATATCACCTACTACTGCTTTGGAACAAGGCTAAACTTCTGTTTTCCAATGTTATTTTGAATTCTTCTAGACTCTACATGAGGTGTAAACCAATGTTAATTTTTTCGTAATTGTTTCAATTTTTTTGTTTTGAATATGAAAACATGCATGTAAATCGTAATGCATTACATGAAAATATTATTAATCCTTTTATCAGTGTACAAAAACTAAAATCTCTACAGGAGAACTTAGAGAGTTTATCCACTAAAGGATAAATGCATTAGTTAGATCCACTGACAGGACCCAAAGAGTGTGAGTTCAATACCTGGTTAAGGTGGTGGAGAACTTTCAGAGGGAAATTAACAGGAGATAACTGATAACTGACATCCATTAAACATGGCATGTGGAACTAGAACAGTCTTCCCCAGTGAGCGAAATAAAGGGTTCAGTTCGACATTCCAACCACCTGAAGAAGGCCAGAGCGTACAAAGGCCAAAACGTTGTAATAAATATGGCAACAAAGATGAAGACAATAGTCTGAATAATGTAAATAATGGGTTTTTTATTTTGTATAATAATAACTTCTAGATTTCTTTCCTTGCATTTGGTGTGGTAGAGTATTTTGGTGTTGTCTAGTATTTGTCTCATGTTGTTAGTTCTACTTTGGTTAATCATGATGTACTGGTTGATGTGTGCATGGATTGTACTAAGTTTTAAGACAGGTCAATCTGCAAGAGAGTGTGGTGCATATGTGCCCAATGTAAGTATTTAATGTTTTTTTTTATTGATATGCAATCTCCTAGAGCAGGGAACATGAGAATTCATAGATAACATTATTTTTACATAGGGGGGATATATAAGGCCCAGTGATGTTGATAATAATTAAGTTCAATATTTTAAACTTATGATAAATCTTAGGTGTTTGTTGGGATTATTGATTGATATGTATCAGTGAATTATGTTTTTAATTGCTGCTTTTCATCCTGTTTATAATTAGGGTGCATTTGGTTATGATAAAATCTGTTAATAATGTCTTTATTTTTGTTTGTATCAGGAAGATGTCTGGTGTCTTTTCTGAATTTTGTTAAGGCTAATTTTATTTGTTTGTCAAGGGCATGGTTAGGGAAAGTACTGTTGATTAGTTTGTCTAATGTTGCTAAGTTCCTTATCGAATAATATGTTTGAAGAAGAGATTACTTTACTTTGGCTTGGTAAATCATGTTTTTTATAACAGCTATTTTATATCTGTAAGGACATTCTCTTTTGTACCTGAGTAAATACAAGTTTCCGCTATTGAGAGAGGAGGCACAGTGGAGTAATGAATAGCGGCTCGGACTGAGGAATTGGAGAGCTGAGTTCGAATTCCAGGTGACTCAATTACATTCACTTGCGTGCTAATACTCTTGGGAAAGGTATGAACCCTCTTCTTCTTCCTCCCCCCAGCTATGGGTAAATAGCAGGAAAGATCGAGTTCTATAGAATTGGATGGTAACTGGTCTACCACAGAAAGAAATGGCAACCTACTGCAGGAAAAAATCTGGCTTGTCAGTCATGTATTGAAAGATATATAATTGTCTATTGTGCCTGGCACATAACTGACTGTCTGCTATGTGTGTGTGTGTGTGTGTGTGTGTGTGCATTCACGTAAGAATCATTAAATTATCCTATATAAGAATAACGACTGGACTATATTTCGTAGGGACATTATTATTATTATTAATAATAATAAATAAAATAAAATGTAAAATAATAATAATAATAATAATGAGTATCATAAATTAAAATAAAATAAATAATAAAGCGTTGTTTAAAATCAATTTGAATTACAATAGAAAATAAAAAGATCTCCTAGTATGCAGCAGAAACTGTTCCTGTCAAAATTAAAAGATGCTGAATTCAGTCTCTTTGCTAACGACCATTGGAAGATTCAAGACAACCATGTCTTCGAGACATTGCTTGTACAAAGTGATTTCTTCCTTTTATCACAAGAAACCTTAAAACACTTGTAACCAAAAATACACACACACTAGTACACAAAAAATAAATTGTATGATTTTTTTTTTTAATTTACAATTTACCATGCTTTTTTAGCCTGATTTCTGTGTATGTTTTTTTTGTTGTTTTTTTTTTACCCATATGAATGCCGTAATACGAGGCTATTTCTGTTTGTATGTGATGTGAGTGATGAAAAGTATATTCAGAATACGAGGTTAGCCAAAGAAGTCTAACGGAGATCATTCGGTATTTCATATGCGAAAATAATTTCAAAGATTAGACTAGAAAAATGTTTTCTTTTATTTCCTTCGATCAATGAAAATACGAAGTGAAAATATTCAACTCAAATATAAGTTGGATTTTTATAAAAAAGAAATTATTGCAAAATGACTGATAGCGATGATAAAGAAGGAAATGAAAAACGTTATCGTGTTTATTATTATTAACTTACTTAATAAAAAGGTAAAATTGAACTGAATTTGGTTAAATAATCTTCTTCAATTCAGTTCAATTTTAAATTTATGGATGCTGCTATATTATTTGACAAATGTTTGAAATTGAGGACTTTTGTTCACAACTAGTTGTTCTAAAAAAATTACGTTCGTGGAAATGGTGAGACGTTTCATCAATATAACTTTAAGTGCATTCAAAATATATATGACGCCTGTTATCTAAGAATCAATCGGTTTATTTTGATCTTTATATGAAAACAAATTTTTTGATTTGTGAAAATGAAGAAAAGAGAAAACAATCAAAAAACGATCAATAGAAACAAAAAATGTAATTTTAATTATTATTCAATTAACATCGTATTTATGAACTATTTTTTTAACTGGTTAATAATTAATCAATCCTGTGTATGTTTCTCTACTTACCTTTCAAAAAGATTGAGAAAGACAAAAAAAAATGAAGAAAAGAAACGTAGGTAATTCTTTCTTTGTTTTCAAGTGACTTTTTCCATAATTTCATCGATTTGTTTAGGATTTTTCAATTAATCTATAAAAGTTCTCCACTTTTCATTCAATTTATATAAGAATGAAAAGAACGGCATCAGAGAAAAAGCAATATTTCGATCGATGGCAAAAACAAAGGAAATGCGCTAAACGGTGTTGAACATAATTTCGTCCCTTGTGTTAAAATTGACTTGCTAAAATATTTCGTGGAATTTTTTTTCTTTTAATCATGAACATGATTTTCGGAGGTGTTAAAAAAAACAAACAAACCAAAACTATGTTTCACGAGGCAGTTGAAGATAAAACGTTGCACAATAATCTCAAAGTATTCTTTATTTTCTGATTGCAATTTAAGCTGAAATGATGAAAGGAAAAGAAACCCTCTAGTCTTGGGTGTAAATCAGTTATATCAATGTGTCATGAGTGATACACGCTTAGGCGATCATGTATCTTTCGATACATGACTGAAGAGGCATATTTTTCCCGCAGTAGTATGCCATTTTTTTCTGTTGTAGACCAGTTGCCATCCAAGGCTATAGAACCAGGTCTTTCCTGCTATTTACCCATAGCTGGGGGGAGAAGAGGAGGATTCATACCTTTCCCAAGAGTATTTGCATGCAATTGAATGTAAATGGATTCGACTGGAATTCGAACTCGACTCTCCGATTCTTCAATCCGAGCCGCTATCCAATTACTCCACCGTAAGAGGAAAATGAACAAGAAGAAAAATACAATCAATATAAAAGATAATTAGTAAATATTTTCTTCTTCAAATTAACAGAGGAAGAAAAACGAAAAAATATTAGAAAAAAAGCAACAAAAAAAAAAACAAAATAAACAGACTGGTCTGTATTGAAAATAGATAAATGAAGTGCCTCCCTTTGTAGGGGTCGTTATAACCGGCCTCTGGGTTGGGCTGAAAGCAGTCTATCACGACCTCTTTTTTTCCTGTGCCACAGACGAGTCAACACGGACTTATTTAGCTCCGTAAAACTCAACTAGCAGCCACATGTTGTCCAAAAATGGAGCGGCCAAGAATACAACATAGGAACGAGGGTGTCCCAACAGTTGCAGTAAAGCATCGGAAAACCGAATCCCTTTTCTACCTGAAGACAAATATATTCCGACATTGCAACAAAAATGAGAAGAACTTTTAACCAAACGAACTCTACTGCCGCCAGTTAAGTCCTTGCAAAACCCAGTTTTTTTACAACAATTTTTAAACCCAATTTTTCTTTCTTCCTCTTTCTGATATAAAGCCACTTTTTTTAAGCGTTTCACCTCAAGCAATGCGGGAAGCCACTAGGACGCAAGGGGTTACAGAAGATTTGGAGCAAGATCGGATAGGAGTGATAGAGGAAAGGATGAGGAGAAGGACAGTGGATAGATCAAGGCAACTGGAGATGTCGATTGACATTACATTTGAATAGTTGGAGATTATAGCTCCTAGGGAAACTGAAATAGGGAAGGGAGTTCCACAGGCGAGATGTGCGAGACATGAAGCTATTGGAGTAGAAGAGACGGCTACATTTAGTAGTTTCGACAGTGAAAGGGTGAGAGCGGGATACCAGCCTCGTAGGGCGCTTGAATTCATGAAGTCTGGGAACCAGCGAATGCAGCTCCTCGGAGCAATTACCATGAAAGTATTTGTAAAAAAGACAGAGAGAGGCGACGGCACGTCTGTGAGAGATCGACTGTAGACGAGATGCCAGAACAGGGTCAATTATATTGCATATCCGCCTCTGGAGCTTATCAAGAACCCCGAGGGAAACAGAAGGGGCTCCAGACCATATATGGCAGCAATACTCCATGCAAGGGTGAATTGTTGATTTGTAGACCTGAAGGATCGATTCCGGGTAGAAAAATTTCCTAACGCGGCACAGGGAGCCAACTTTCCTTGCGGTGGACGAAGCAATTGACTCAATGTATTTGTTCCATCTCAGGTCAGCAGTCAACGTGAGACCGAGCAGCCGCAGAGATGTTTCCACTGTTTCGTATTGTCCTGTTTTCTCTTGCCGTGTCGTGTCAATGCTCTTTTTACCCTTATTTTCTACAGAGGACAAATTATTGGTCACATAAATTCAAAGGGTTGTGCCGATCTATATCGCATACATACATACATACAAATCACATACAACTCCAAGCATTCATTGGTTAATTAATCACCACTACGTTATTACAATTTACAAATCACAGCAATGCGACAATTTTGTAATCGCTCTATTTTCATGGAGTCAATTTTGTGCACTTTTGGGAGAAACGGATCCCGGAAGCTTTCTTAAGTCACCCCAACCAATCAGATCGTCTGCACGTGATGAATAACTCTTCCTGCGCAGAGGTCTAGAGCCTATAGTCACTTATATAAGCAAGAATTTTTCTTAGCTAATTAGTGAGAATTCAGTTGCCAAACGAATCCACGACAGTTGAAACCATGTGCCAACCTTCTCACTCACACCACCGCTTACATGCTGAACATTCCTTGTATACTCACATAATCTTTTCTTACATAGCAAAATCTTCTGAGAACAGTCATTATAAACATTCTTCCAGTGAACTTTGAAATACAAAATTATTAGTTAAAGAGAGACAACTCTTATTTTATTCAAGCTTTTCTTACTTAAATGCATGCTTTCTTTCACATCGTTGTTTGATATTGACATCTTGTTAAATCCATATTTTATGTGTAAGGATGTCTTTTGCTTATCCTTTTCCACGTCAGTCTTGTTTCCTAATCTAAAGTTAAATTAATGTGGTGAAGTCCACCACAGGGTATAAAAACCCGCATATCTCTCGTCAGAGCATGAGTGGTCCTTCAACTGGAAATCGCGCCCATTGATTGGAAAAGTAGAAGAACAAAAGTGGGGAAGAATGAGATTAAGAAATACACACATTAATCCGTTTATATCGTAAGATAATTGAAGCACTTGTTTGTTCAAAATATAGTGTTGCGGGTTGTAGCTGAGTGAAAATGTATCAGAAGGTAATTTATGTAAGGCAAAGATAATGCGTGCTTATTATGCATTATCCTACAACACATAGATCAAATAAAGAATATAAGGACAATTTGCATTGCAAGAAATTACTAAAAACACAGTGGTTAGAGATCCAACAATAAAGAGATTTTTATATATACAATAGATATACATGCAAGGATAACAGAATGTTTATTGATTGTGGCAATTGAGACAAGGTTATGAAGAATATTTATGCAGAAATTTGGTCAATAAAAGTTAATGGTTATGATTTGTTAGTGAAATTAAAATAATTTGGTTTCTGCAAGGAAAAATCTCAAATATCTTTTGTTCAAATATTAGTGTGTATGCGTGTGTTACTTGTTAGTTAAAATTTAAGTCGTGAAGAGTTGTTTGCCTTTAACTGTTTGGCTAAATTGATGAATTGTACAATTACTGTTTGTGTAGTGAAAACGTTCACATTTTAAGTCAAATGTAATTTGATTACCACGCGGACAATGGTCGATTGAGTGCTGTGTTGAGTTTGTTGAAAATTTTGAAGTGATGTTGAGTCAGTGAATTGACACGCGTGGAGTTTGGTAGCATCTCACGAAACTTGATGACTGACTTGAATTGAGTCATGCGGTTGTTTATATAGACTTTGGTGTTTAAAAATCGGCTCCAGGGAGCTCGGCGGGAAAAAATCTGTTTCGACTTTGCTACAGTTTAGTGTTTCTTGACCAATAGAAGATTGAATTTACAGAAACGAAGTAGTAATTGGTCAAGGCTTTTTTTTTTAGGAAAGAAACTGAAACGAAAGGGGTGGAAGGCCAATGTGGAAGATTCCACAATAGTACTTTGGTGATGAGACCGGAGTGAACTCTCCAGCAGCAGTATAACTAGAAAAGGGTGGGGCGTCGTTCGCCCAGTTAATACTTTTATATAGCGGCATATATCAGCCTTCCAACCCTATATATTTCGTTCTCCTGTATCAGCCTGTTTTAATGTATGTACACGACTCACAGTTGAAGGACCTTTTCAATTTTGATTTACTTGGCATATGTATTTAAACAATTGTAATCTTGGCTGAACAATAAACATTATCCAGTGATGTATTCAGGGCTGTTTTATTATTGCTGACAATGGGAAACCTGTGAAAAGACTCAGCGTGTATTTTTAATGAGGTCTGTGGGTGATATATCTTAGTTGTCTAATTTCATTTATTTAGTTTCTGTAGTAGTCGTGCTAACGAATAGCAGTCTTTACAACAACAACAAAAAAAAAAAAGAAAAAGAAATCTCACGTCTGCTCGTTTCCACTTTTCTCTGTCCTCTACCATCGTTGCATACCGCCATTTGAAACGGGTGGTCGTCCTCGTATGCAAATGACCGACGTTCATAAAAAGACTCATCATCACGCATGCGCCTTGGACCTCACGTAATTTGGAGCAGGTAAATACGATTATCTATCGTTGCACCCCACCTGATCGTATGATCACACATATGACAGTGCGTGGGTGGTCATTTCACCCTAGCAATCCTTCGCAATGGGACAAGAACTTCTTCCTCTCCGGCCGAATCGTCAGACCTGCTGAAGTCTGAATCAGAATGATGGGGGGCTTCATAAAGGTCGGTCCCATCGCTCTCAGATGAGGTGCCATTGCTACATGCACTGGAGCCTGGTTCTCACTATTCATTACTCCCTGGCGATGGATCACCACCATCGTCCACTAGCAGCCCCGAACTGAGCCGTGGACGACCACCAACTGTGGACTGGATATCCAGGTAACGTGACTGTTTAAATTTCGACGTGCACCGTCCCCGTTAATTTTTTACCCAGACTGAGTTCTCCATTCTCTACCGGGCAGACGTCCCTTGGTGGTCGGGCGTGGGTACAACATCAATTCCTTTCACTCGAATCTGGTACGAATGCAACATTAGACGAAGCAGACACGCCGTCCTTAGGTGTGGCATTGTACCAATATACACCGTATATACTGCCCTATCATGGAGGCCCTATATTATACGGCCTCCATGATAGGGTAGCTCTTCCGTGCAGCAATCCGTTTTACTGTCCGATAACACCTCTCTATGATACAATTTCCAGACGGGTTGTATGCACAGCGTGGTCGGAATCGGAGGCTCCATTCATCCAGGAACCGCCTGAATTGCTGACTACAGATGGCAGTGTCATTATCGACAAGGGGCTCGATTAGTAGGCCCACATTCGAAAAACACAGACATCAACAGCCGGATCATGTGTGCAGTGTCTTGCCGAAGCAACAGCTGCCAAATCGAAAACCTTGCGGGGCCGCAATCGATCACTGTCAGAAAGTGGCTATCGTTATAGTGTCTGATGTCCATACCTAGCCGGTTCCACGTCTCGCGCATACAAAGCCCTCCCTTCTCCCATCCCACTGGTGCTGGACTGACACTCCTCACAACCCTGAACAACTGACGTCACTGCCGCTTTCGACAGAAACGAGTCAATCCCACGCGCAAAATATAATGTCCGCTTAAATCCAGAGTGCCTTGTGAGCATCTCGCTTGCGGCTTTGGTGTTCGGCCGAGACTTGGTCACTCAGTCAGCGTGTCCAGACACCGCCTTGTGAGCATCTCACTTGAGGCTCTGGTATTCAGCCGAGACTGGGTCAACCAGTGGTACACGCAGAGAGAGTTTGTTTTCACGTGTAACATCGTGGCCCGTCACTTGACCGTGAGTTTAATTACTCTTTTTCGTCCCAGTTCTGCGTGATGGCAGTGAATCAATGTTTGATGACGCCGGTCACTACTCGCAGCCATCCACACACGGAAAAGTAACCCCCTAGTTTGCCACACATGGAAAAGATGATTCTTCGTGTCATGGTCATAGGACCTATCACCACACTACTTCCTCATCACCATCGCAGGCGACCATGATCCCCCCCCCACTTCTAGTCCTAGCACTCTGGAACCGTCCTGCAACTTCTCCGGATCTTTGTTAGTCAGTCCATACGGTTCAAGATGCTTCCTCATGGTTTCCATTGATGCCACATCCTCATATATATAAATGATCATTTAAGTCAAAACTCAGAGGCGACAGACTGTTTCATGCTAGGTGCAATCGTCAGGCCGCCTGATGATTGCGCCTAGCATGAAACCGCCTGTTGCCTCTGAGTATTGACTTCAATGTTTACTTTTATATTTATATTTACATAAGCTCTATCTCTGATATTGAGCACTTTATCCCATAAATATAGCGCACCTTAAAACTATATTTCTTCATATACATATATATATATCATCAATATATGCCGATGGTGCTCTCTTTATCGTCTCGTCCTGTGCTAACACAGCCTTGAGTATAGACCACATTATTAGGGACGCCACATTTGTGTCGAATCCCAACCTGATTAGACAATATATCTTTCCTTTGAATATAACTGTCATGTACGACTACAGGGATCTCTCAACATAAACCTGCAGGTGCAGTTTCCTGAGGTCCAGAATGGATACGTTCGTACCCTGCTGTCTCTAGTCTCACAGTTTGTCCATGCAGAAATTCATACTATAGTTTGTCCTTGCACTTCATGTATAAATTAATTGGGAATTGTTCCTGCAGCAGTAGGATATCTTCATCTTTGCATAAATTGAACAAGAATTTTGGGACTATGATGACACCATCTTTGAATAATGCAATGTTAGTCCCTGCTACAATGAGGTTGTTGCAAGCCCTACTCCTAATTAGATTAAAAGCAGCAGCAACAATATTTTGCATATGTAAATGACAGGTGCAAGGAAGTGGAAGACAATTCCAACAAGGTGGTATTTTATGTTTCTTACATCTGTTAATAAAGGAGAGAACATATATGAATGTCAAAGAAAGGAAGAAATTTAAGATTATAAATTGTGTGGCTGATATACAAGTTCAGTCATTAAAGAGTCTTTATGTTTGGGAACAAGGTCATGGTGGTGTTGTCACTAAAGCATGCTGGAAGGAAAAGAATGATAACAGAATGATGAGAGAGTGTCCTATTTTTATAGGCGCTAAAAACTTCTCATTAAAACCAGCGACGCAATGTAGGGAGAGGTATTATGTACACGATTTACATTATTTGGACTATTGTCCTCATCTTTGTCGCTATATTTATTACAATGTTTCGATCTTTGTATGCACCGGCCTTCTTCAGGTGGTTGGAATGTCGAACTGAATCCTTTATTTTGCTCACTGGGGTAGACTGTTCTAGTTCCACGTGCCATGTTTAATGGATGTCAGTTATCAGTTATCTCCTGTTAATTTCTCTCTGAAAGTTCTCTAATGCCTTCACCGGGTATTGAACTCACACTCTTTGGGTCCTGTCACTGGATCTAACTAACACCTTTATCCACTGTGTCATGTGTCCTTGAGGACATCTGTGTATGAATTTTTGGGTATTATAAACCTAATGTCTTCAGCAACCATTTTTACCAGTGCCCATATTGCAAATTTTTGCTGTTATCATTGTATGTTTTTTTTACCAGAGCTCATATTGCAATTTTTGTTGTTATTATCACTTTTTTCTGGCACTCCTTATTATTGGTTCCCATATTGTATTCATTTCTATGCTTGGTTGGCTCAGGAAATTTTTGTGGCCTAGCATATATCTACCCCAGTGAGTGAAATAAAGGGTTCAGTTCAACATTCCAACCACCTGAAGAAGGCCGGTGTGTATAACGGCCAAAATGTGGCAACAAAGATGAGGACAATAGTTTGAATAATGTAAATAGTGTAACCCACATGGTAATCATCAACTTCTTCCAGGATCATCTACATTCCATTCCAAAGCTATAAGAGATCCAAGTAATTCAGTGAAGTAGTGGATGATCATTTTTTTCAATTCCCGTTCATGTTGTGACAATCAAGAAGGTTCAAATGAATCAAAGAATTTGGTCAGGAAATGAGTGGCATTAACATTTTTAGTCATGGTACTAAAGAGACTTGTTTCAGGAAAGCATTTGATGTAGAATTAATGATTCTCATTATTTCCTGGAGAAAGATTCATTTCTTCAAGAATACTACAGATGAATTGTCAGCTGAAGAAATAAATAAAAGCAAATCCATTCTTATATATTTTTTACTGTCAGAACCAATTTTTTGGAATTTATTCTCTCAAACATTCAGTAAGATGAATCTGTTAAACGTCTAAAACACCAAGGGTGCTGAAAAAGCCGAAATCCAGTTTCACAAATACAAAAGGCAAGAAAGAAGTATAGAAATCAGAAATACAACATCAAAGGTCCAAGAAGCAAAATAAAATAGGGTAAAAAAATCCCATTCACAGACTCTAACACAGGATAAAATTCTAAGAAAATTAAAATTCTAACGCAGGATAAAATTTTAAGAAAATTAAAATTCTAACACAGGATAAAATTCTAAGAAAATTAAAATTCTAACACAGGATAAAATTCTAAGAAAATTAAAATTCTAAAGCAGGATAAAATTCTAAGAAAATTACAATTCTAACACAGGATAAAATTCTAAGAAAATTAAAATTCTGATATAATTAAAAGTAGATTTTTAAATTCAGTTCAAGGCTTAATCTTTGTCACATATATTATGCAGTGTCCAAACTACAGCTTTCAAGTAGGCACTCATCTGAAACAATAAATTGAATTTGTCTGCTCGAGGTTGGTCTGAGAGAAAAATTGTAAATTTCCGGGGGTACCGCCTGGCTTCTCCATTCATACAGTAAATGTTAGAAGTTATACCATGACAAAGGAGCAAACTAATGATTTTTTTTTCTTTTTCTTTCAGATTTAACAACTTAAATCTTTGGTAATTTCAATGTAGTGACAGAGATAATCAGCTACCTCGAAAAAGAGTTTGTGTTTTGTATATGATCTGCCAAAGAAAAATTACCAAAAAGTAGTTAGCAAAAAAAAAAAAAAAAAAAAAAAAAAAAAATCTACTTTAAGGACAAGAATCTATGCTAATGTTCTTCCCTCCTCTGAATGACATGACCAATCAGAAAGATCTCTCAATGAACAAAAGCCGTTGTTCTTCACTTATAAAGGCAAGAGATTTTCTGAGTTTGGGAGACGAACATGCATTTTTGCTGGTGAGAAGTGAAGGTTGGACATATGACCCCATTTTGTCGTTTCTACACTGCTTTTTGGACTGTTATGACGGGCTATCATTTGAACTGTAATTTGACTACATGTGTTGCGGTCGAGAGACAAGAAATCTATTGCAGACGTTTGTTGCTAGTATAAGTTCACAGTTTTTTCTTTTCTTTTGTTTACAACCACATTCAACCATGGAAAGATTAACAATCAAACAACGTGTAAAAGTTATCGAAGCCTATTATGAAAATGGATGATCAAACAGAAATTCAATGAGAAGTTCCCAGGTTGCATCACCTCTCGAAACAGTGAAGTCAATTGGCCACCATGATTGTGCGACTTGACACCTTTAGATTTCTTCCTTTGGGGTCATCTCAAAAGTAAGCCAACAAGCCAACAACAATTCAACAGCTGAAAGATGAGATAATAAGGCATGTTTGTGAGATCAATGAGCAACTATGCAGAGATGTCATCAAAAATTTTGACCATCGAATGGAGGTGTGCCGTCGAAGCCTTGGTGGACATTTGGGCAATATTATTTTTCACGCATAATTGTCATGACTTAAATAACATGATCCAATAGAGAAATAAATAAATTTTAACCAATAACTGATTTATTTAAGGCTGACTTTGATTCGTCTTAATGAAACACCCTTTAATTGAAGTCACCTTGCTTTATTTCTAATGTTTGTCAGTAGTAATGTTAAGTTTTGTTAGCCTCTGATTCTTGGCATCTTCTCTCTATTCTCACCTTTCAAAGTATAAGAAACGCTGATCTAAACTATGCTAAATAGTGTGAAGGTACTGTCTTACACCCATTAATAAGGTGGACAAAACCTTGAGAAGAAAATGTCTCTTATCTGTATAATAGACATTCTTGTATACATTGACTTGGATGAATTGTTAGCCTCGTCGTTGTAACAGATGTTATTTTAAATGCGATGTTTCAGCCAAGTACCCTCTGGCCATCTTAGGATGTTCATTATCTTGGCTGTAAGGAATATGTTGATTATTATGTAATTTTTGTGTCTGTTATGACAGCTCTTATTCATTCCTGCTGGCCTAGAGTATATTGTTTCACTACTTGAACCTAGGATTGAACTCACAACCACTGAATGACAGTAATGCTTTACTAACCAATGTTTCACAAAAGACATTAACAATGTATATTTAGAGTAGGTACCTCCAAAGATTTTCTAAAAAAGAGAATACCATGGTGAAAGAAAGTCTCAAAAAGTTTTATCATCAAAATTTTTGTTATTAAGAGGAAAGAGCAAAGTATTTTTTGAAAATTTTATTAATTTTTTAATCCTTTCTAGCATATTAAAAATTTTGGTTAAAAATCTTGTTTCTCTTGCATCAGCAGCTGGAAATTTGATTTTTAGCATAAAAAAGGTGTTAAAACTATTATTTGGGAAATATCTTGTAAAAATCAAATAATTGTCAGTTTTAATGAAATTTTTCCAGCTTATTCAGAAATTAATTAAATTATTTTTTAAATATTTGTTCTTAGAAAATCTTGAAAATATTTTTTTATATGTTACCCCCACTTAATTTTATGAAACTTTGAGAAATTAAAATTCCAGCCTGAGGGGCGCAGGTTCAATTCCTGCTGAAGGGCACAAATTCTTCTTTAAATAAAATTTATTAAAATATTCAGGCCGTTTGGTGAAAATAAATATTAGGTCATCCCAAAAGTTTGTAAACATTTGCGAAAAATTGAATTTTTATGCAACACAATCCAGCACAATCGAGACAAGCGATGGGTTCAGAAAGGGCAAGAGATACCATCGGTTCCAAAACAAGATCGATTCGGCAAGAAATTCATGTTGTGCGTTTGGTGGAACTTTGAAGGAATAGTGCATTTTGAGTTGGTTCCGAATGGTCGTGCCATCAGTGCTGAACTTTACTGTCAGCAACTAGAGCGGGTCTACAAAAAGTTGAAGCAAAAGTACCTGGCTCTGATCAACCGAAAGCGCGCTTTGATGCAGCAGGACAATGCCAAGTCACACACCACCAGGAAGACCAAAGACAAGTTTGAAGAGCTGGATGGCGTTGAGGTTCTGCCACATCCAGCCTACAGTCCTGACTGTGCTCCATCAGATTACGGCCTTTTCCGCTCAATGCTACACTTTCTGAAGGGCCGCCGATTCGACTCGTTTGATGAAGTCGAGGAAGCATGTCAAGAATTCTTTGATTCGAAGCCGGCTGAATTGTACTTTCACCAGATCCAAAAGCTTGCAGATCGATGGCAGAAAGTCTTGGAAAATGATGGTCTTTATTTTGAGAAATAATTTTTGTTGTTTTTGTTATTACTTGGCGAGTAAAATTTCAATTTTTTGCAAGTGTTTACGAACTTTTGGGACAAGCTAATATATAGTTTAATAAATAAACACAGTGTCTACTCAAATATGAGTAGACACTAAAAATAAGATTTAAAGTGAAAAATATCAATGTGAAACCACAACAATAATTTTCTTTAATAATGACAACTGTAGCAGTAAGATTTGAAGATTTTCCATACTGAATGCATTTTCCCTGATTAAGAAAATTGATTTCTTTCAATGTTCAAAATTTCAGACTTCTTATGCATTTATTATTTAAAGTAAGATCATAAAATAAACAATTCATGACAAGTATTTTCCCGAGATAATTTCAATATGGAAAAAGCATCATCACAAAATTCAGTTGTCCTGGGTTAGACGATAAACTACATCTGACAGCAAGGCCTCTGATCAGGAGGTTTTGAGGAGCATGGAACAACTTCTTAATTGCCTGTGTTCCCAGGTCCACTCTGACCCCAGGATGGTAGCACCTGTTAGGGTCCCACCTATGAACAAATAGTTAACCCCTAAACTACAGTCAAAACACTATAAAATTGTAAAAATAGGTTTTAATACCAGAAATACTTTTTTATAAAAAAAATTACTACCAGCAATACATTTTTGGAAAAAAATATTACCAGCAATAAAAATTTTGTCGGTATTAAGTAACCTATTGAGGTTTATATGCCATAGAACAAAACAAACGAAACCAAGCAAAATTCAAATAAAGATCCAGATTCTTTGAAAAAAAATGTTTTCCAAACTTATAAAAAAATGCACATTTTTTGCAATAATACAGCTTAATACCAATATGTTTTCATATTGTTGTGCAGAAAGATGATTGACCTTCTCTACACTAATTGTTCAACATGGACTCATCCATCTAATATAAGTAGAATGTCTGCTGATAGAAACAGTCTTTGTAAAGTGGGCAGTAAGGTGTAACATTTAAGTCGTAGATACTGGCACACTGAATTCTGGTTATTTACACTACATTGTTTAGACTGTTGTCCTCATCTTTGTTGCCATATTCACTACATTTAAACCTTAGATATACTAAAATTTTAGAGTTACCTAATTTACACTATTTACATTATTCAGACTGTTGTCCTCATCTTTATTGCCATATTCATGTTTTGGCCATTGTACTCTCCAGCCTTCTTCGGGTGATTGGAATTTTGAACTGAACCCTTTATTTCGTCCGCCGGGGTAGATTGTTCTAGTTCCATGTGCTATGCCTCTCCCGGATGTCTCAGTTATCTCCCTTTAACTCAATTCTCCAAGTTTTTTTTTTTCACCACTGCAGTAACCAGGTATTGAACTTACAACTCTTTGGGTCAAGTCACTGGATCCAACCAATGCTTTTATCCACTGGGCCATGTGTCCTTGAGGACAACATTTGAAACATTCTAAATATGGCAACAAAGATGAGGACAACAGTCTGAACAATGTAAATAGTATAAATAATTAAAATACCTCATCTCAAAAATATAGAAAGTTGCTGAATTATGGTAATCTCTACTAACCCTAACCCTACCATGTGATTAGTCTCGTTCTTTACTCATTTTCTTTCACTATTTCGTTACAGTATTACGAACCAGAACTTCACGCAGTATATATTTATAACACATATATAAAAGATATAATGCTAAAAGTTTGGAATATTTAAATCCATGTATTTCACATTAGTATGGCTTCACATATTAATTTTCACATTAATATGGTTTCACATATAAATATTCTGTTAATATGGCAGACATTAATTTTCATTAATATAGCTTCAAATATTAATTTAATTAATATGGTTTCACCTTATGAATTTTCACATTAATATGGTATCACATATTTTCACATTAATATGGTTTCACATATTTTCACATTAATTTGGTTTCACATATTTTCACATTAATATGGTTTCACAAATTAATTTTCACATTAATATGGCACCACATTAATATGGTTTCACAAATTAAGTTTCACATATTAATATTCTGTTAATATCGCAGACATTAATTTTCATTAATATAGCTTCAAATATTAATTTCATTAATATGGTTTCACCTTATTAATTTTCACATTAATATGGTATCACATATTTTCACATTAATATGGTATCATTAATTTTCACATATGGTTTCACATATATTCACATTAATATGGTTTCACATATTTTCACATTAATATGGTATCATTAATTTTCACATTAATATGGAATCACATATTAAATTTCACATTAATATGGTTCCACATTAATTTTCACATTAATATGGTTTCACAAATTAATATTCTTTTAATATGGCAGACATATTAATTTTCATTAATATAGCTTCAAATATTAATTTCATTAATATGGTTTCACATATTAATTTTGCATTAATATATTTTCACATTAATATGGTTTCACATATGTGAAATTAATTTTCACATTATGGTTTCAAATATTAATTTTTCCATTAATATGGCTTCTCTTCATGTGTATTCACATTTTTAGTCAAAATTTCTGAAAATGCACTCCAAATGAAAATAATTTCATGTGAGTATTTATCATTTACAGACTTCCAAAGCTGAACTCTTAATATATAGACTATTTATAGACTATTAAAATTTAGTTTCTCTCTAGCAAGTGTATACAAAAGGATTTTTTTTAAATATACACCTGGAAGAAATAATCAGAAATTTTGTTTGAAGCATGGTTTCTCACTAGTGTGTTCACTTATTATGAATTTCTATGCATGCAAATGGATTTTAAATATACTCCTTGCAGAACAAGAGTAAAAAATCTTACCTGATTATAATTTTGCTATATATTGTGTTCACACTTAAAGATATACATGTATAAATGAAGATTTACTACAAAACTATTTGAGCTTTTTATAGGATACTCTTAAATAAACTATGTCCAATTCACAATTTACAGTATAAATAACAATATATGCTACAATTAATAGTCTCTAATTTAACATTTTTCTCAAGAATAATATTTTCTAATAACATGAGCGCTCTAAAAACTGAAATCTACAAAATTTACGTCACTGTTTTCTTTCCTGTGTGAATCCGTATGTGACATTTCAATTGTGAATTTTGTACAAAGGCTTCTCCACATACTTCACAAGTATATGGTTTCTGGCCATTGTGTGTTCGCATGTGAATATTCAAATGTGAATTCTGAGAAAATGCTGATTTGCATAATATACAAGTATATGGTTTCTCTCCAGTATGGGTTTTAATATGTCTTTTCAAATGTGAGCGTCTAGCAAATGAAGACCCACACACTTCACAAGAAAATGGTTTTTCTCCAGTATGTGTTCTCATATGACAGTTTAATTGGGCTCGACGTGGAAAAGCAGATCCACACATCACACAAGTATGTGGCTTCTCTCCAGTGTGTGTTCGCATATGCATTTTCAAAGAAGAATTCTGTGAAAATGCCGATCCACAGATTTCACAAGAATAAGGTTTCTCCCCAGTATGTGTTCGTTTATGCACAATTAAAGTTGACATTGCTGTAAAGGAAGATGTACACACATCACATGAATATGGTTTCTCTCCAGTGTGTGTTCGCTTATGTACAATTAAAGTTGATTTATCTGAAAAGGAAGATTCACATATTTCACAGGAAAATGGTTTCTCTCCAGTATGTGTTCGTATGTGTACTTTCAAAGAAGAATTTTGTGAAAATGCTGAGCCACATACTTCACAAGAATATGGTTTTTCTCCAGTGTGTGTTCGCATATGCATTTTCAAAGAAGAGTACCGTGAAAATGCATATCCACATACTAAACAAGAAAATGGTTTCTCTCCAGTATGTGTTTGTTTATGTAAAATTAAAGTTGATTTTGTTGAAAAGGAAGATTCACAAACTGCACAAGAATATGGTTTTTCTCCAGTGTGCATTCGCATATGCATTTTTAAAGAAGAGTCATAAGAAAATGCAATTCCACATACTGCACAAGAATATGGTTTCTCTTTATGTATTTGCATATGACTTTTTAAGTATGAGCTGTCTAAAAATGTTGTTCCACACACTTTGCAAGAGCAAACTTTCTTTCCTGTATGTATTTCCATGTAGTTTTTTTAAATTTAACTTCTGCAAAAATGTAGATCACCAGAGTTTGCAATATGTGTTTTCTTAAATATGTGTTTACATATATATCATAAAAGTTGATATCTTTGAAAATGCTGATCTTCCCATGTTACAAAAATAGGTTTCTACATGGTTGTATGTGTTTTTTAGCTGTAAACTCTGCAAAAATATAGATATACACATATTACTGATCGTTTTTTCCACTCTGCATTGAAATCTGATTTTTCAAGGATTAACTTAAAGAAAATATTAATTAAAGTCTTTTCATACTGTGATTTCACTAGTGCATCTCTTGATGTGATTTCATTAAAATTTTGATTTTCATACAAGAATATGGTTTGGGTTTATAAGTTTTGAAATATTAAATATGCAAGAATACAATATATAATATATATATTTATATAGAGATTAATTTTCTGATAATGTAAAGTTTCTTAACAAGTGCATTGTTTTCTTCAATTTGATAAGGATTTTCAAGTAGAGTTCAGTGAAAATATATCCAAAGATGTCTCAATATTTTTTCACTTGTGGTCATTTTTGGATTAAAAAACTCCTCCGTGAAATGCTGATCCATAAAATTAAGAATTCTTAATAATTTTGTGCTGTTTAACTCGCTTTTCATTTGACTGGGTCATCTATCAAAAGAAAAAAATGTTGAAAAGAAATAATTTGTGAAAAGGATTAGAAAGAAGTAAATCTCTATATTTTAAGGTTTTATTGAAATTTTATTTAAGTTTCCACATGTCCTCCATCATTAGCAATACAAAGGGTAATACGATTTTGTAGTTCACGGAAAACATTTGCCAACTGATTTACAGTAATGCCTGAAATCACATTAGTTATTTTAGCTATACTTAAAACTAGGTACATTAAACTTTCTAACATTTTTTACAGATTATTTCTATCGCAAATACAAATAAAGTGATAAATTTTTTTAAGTGAACACGAACTTTATGGACACTCTGTATATAAACATAATTATTCTTTATCATTGTTTAAAACAATTTGTGTCTTTGGGTATCAACTGTTAATTCCTATTTGCTTACACCAACAAAGTATGAAAAATGGCTATTATTATTTCCTTCAAACTTTGCTTTTGCAAGCAGGATAATGATATTTCTAAAATTTAACTATATGACCTCTTTGAATATAAGCATAGTGCTAGACTGGCTATGAAGTCCAAGGTCTTACCAATTTACAGTTGAGCTGATTAGATGTAACCATAAATTTTATGCTAACAGTTTCTGTTCTCACACTTCTTGTTTGGGAAACTCCTTTCTGGTTCCATCTTTTCCAGCCAACTTTAATCTGCAAAAATTTAAATGCAATGTCAATCACTATCTACTGTTCTGATGATTATTCTTCCCCTGTTCTTGCTACTTGGCATTGTGCTTCTTTCCAGCTCTTCTACACCCAGTAGCACCTTGTATCTTAGTGGCTTTACTGCCTTGCTTGGGGTGAACTTGATTTTTAAAAATACACATTGGGAAAACTGTAGAATGTGAACATTCTTGTTCATGCAAATTAGAAACAAATTGATATGGTTCAAAATATTTAGAACTGTAGGGAAAAAATGGTGATGGGTGGGGGGTTAAAAAGTGCAGTGTGGTGCTCGCCGGTAGGCCAGCTATTTTTGCTTCTTCTTCAGTCGCCTCAAGGAAATGGGCTGCGTGGCTCCCTTTCTCAGCTGTTACACTGGGCAGCTGTGAAACAGACACCAGCACAGCCACCCCTACTTCGACTTCCTCTTTGTGTCCGTCTGTCAATCTGTACATCCAGCTCTATTGCATACTGTCTGCTGAATGACTTCGGTCCTGTCGGGCTGCTGGCACCCGGCTTTTTATGCTATTCCAATATGGCCAAAATTTGCATGTGTGCAAATAACATCTCATTTTGGACAAGATAGGTGTGCATAAATTGTGTCTTCAATAGCGGCCATATTTCTTTTTGTCCTCACTTTGCAGGCATGACATGTTCGCACTCACTTCGAATTCTGAGGTAAGTCATGTCTTAGAAGTGAGTAGTTTGTGATTTAGGCTTATACTGTAAATTAATTTAACGAATCAGCCCCCAAATATAGCCTCACCTCATGTTTTGTTTATAATGATTCTTGGTAGCTAGAACATTCTAAAAATTCTTGAAACTTTCAGAAACTTTAAAAGTTCTAGAAAATAGCTTAGTTTCAAAACATCGATGTCAAGGTCACGAAAGCAAATAATAGTCATTTTCTTTGCTTTCTAGACAAAAGCAGTTAAGAAATAACACATACTGATCAAATTAATGCTTGAAGATGAGGGAGGTGATGGAATTCTGCTACTAATGGCATATTCTTTGGATTGTATTGAGAATTTCCAAATATATAGCAAGAGCACCAGACCAGATATGGCAGCAATATTCAAAGTAAGGATGAATGGTAGACTTATAAATGTTTAAAATAGATTCTGAAAAGATAAATGTCTAGCATGACATACGAATTAACTTTCCTAGCAGCAGACTGCTTTCATTGATTCAATATAATCTTTCCACTTCATGTCAGCAAAAAACCTTAGAGAAGGTACAATGAGTCACTTTCCTGGAGGTTAGCATCAGCCATGCTGATGGCAGATAAAAAGGATTCTCTCAGACAGCTGTTTCATTTTGGGAGCATTAAAATTAAGAAACCGTTCCTTGTTTGAAAGTAAAAGTGCTTGACTGCTTGTAGTGAAAGAGATAATCGGTTACCCCCAAAAAGTTTGTGTTCTGTGTGCGATCTGCTGAAGAAAAATTACCAAAAAGTAGTTAGCAAAAATCTACTTCAATGACTAGAATCTATGCTAATGTCCTCCCCTCCCCTGAATTGCATGACCAATCAGAAAGATCTCTCGATGAACCAAAGCTGTTGTTTTTCACTTATAAAGGCAGAAGATTTTCTGAGCTGGGGAGCTGAACACACGTTTTTGCTCATGAGAAGTGAAGGTTGGACGTGTGACCCCATTTTGTTGTTTCTACTTTGCTTGTTGGACTGTTACGACGGGCTATCGTTTGAACTGCGATTTGGCTACAAGTGTTGCGGTCGAGAAACAGAAGAAATCTATTGCAGTTGCTACTATAAGTTGACAGTCTTTTCTTTACTACAACACTGGTATATAATATTAATCCTCCTATATGACAGTTAATGCTGGACAATCTCCTCACAGATGGAGAAGTAACTTTAAGCAATAGGTATGTGGCTCTACAGAAGGATACTGAGAATATAAGCAATGAAGTTTTATGGAAAATAAAAAAAGATAAATTATACTTAGAGTAAAAACAAAGTTGAAACTCAGAGGATATACAATGAGGAAAGAAGGTTTAGAAAATTTGACACATACAGGACAGAGGGAAACAATGAGTGTGCATAATCTGATGTCAGAACAAGCAATGGGGGGGATAGTAAAAAGACAAACGGTGCTAAGACCTAAAAGAGATAAGTTATGATTACCTACATACTGAAAAGACATCACTGTGAAGAGGTTTTCCAAATTTGGGCTATGTATTGTTTTTAAAAAAATTCTTGCATCATATTCAAAAATTGTTTTCCAAAGTCTGGCCATGCTTTGTTAAGGAAACACAACTTTTTGAGAAGACATTCTAGAAATATGTTCTTATAATAATATAAACATTATTAAGTGCTATAAAAACGAATTTCTTGAAATTTCATAAAGTAAGCAGAGGTAACAGGTGCAAAATTTAATTACAAAGATTTTCTAAAAAAATAATTTGGTTCATTTGTGAATAAGTCCTGAAAGTTCCTTTAAAATCCGACAATTATTTGAGTTTTGTAAGAATTTCCAAATTAAATTTCCCATACAAATATGGTGTCATGATAGAAAAACAAAATTTTTAACCAAAAGTTCTAAAAGGGATTAAAAATAATTTTCACCATCAAAAAATCCTTTGGTCTTTCCTTTTGACAATAACTTAAAGATAGGAATCTACAAAATTGCTAAAAAAGAGTATAGCATGATAAAAATGGCCTTGAATTTGATGAAAGCAAAGTTTTTATCGTCAAAATGTTTTTGTTATTATTAAGAGGAAAGACCAAATTAATTTTTTTTATTAAATTTTTCCATCCTTTTTAGAAAATTTTAAGTTTTGATTAAAATTTTTTGTTTCTCTTTGTGTTAGCGGAAATACTAAATACTAAAAATAACATATTAAATTTTAGGGCATTTTTTTTTTTTTTTTCCAGTGATTTGGAAAAACTTTGAAAAAAAAACAAAAAAAACTGTTGGATTTTAATGAAACTTTCAGAAACTATTCACAAATGATTAGCATTATTTTAAATATATTTATATTTTTGAAAGTCATTGTAAAAATCATGCTATGCTCTATTTTTAGTGACTTTATAGAGATTCCTACACAAAGATTTTTTTTTAACAATAAAATTTTGGTATATTTTTTCTGCTAATTCACCCCAAATTGAAAAAGAATTTATATTTACTAAAATTCACACCAAACCAAATTCTCCCAGATCAAGGCCGTTCCGTTGCACTGCGGTTGAGCTGATCTTTGCAAATGTGTCGGGTGCGCCTTTTCTAAGTGGGGGGGTCAACATTTGCACTCACTCCGATAAACAAGCCAAAAACAGATTTTTTTCTTCTTTCTTTTTTAAATTGTAAAAAACTCCTTTTAAGTACTTCGAATATCATCTGCAGTTACGAAATGTGAATAACTCCGTGATTTTTGGTCATTTTGAGAGTTGCGATTTTGATTTAAAAAAAGTGTCAAAATTTAATAAAAATATAAATGAACTTTGGTTTAAAATTTATAATTTCTGGGAGTGAATTAACATAAAAGATCTAAATTTTGTTTTTATTAAGATTTGGGCAGTATTTACATTAGTCAGACTATTGTCCTCATTTTTGTCGCCATATTTGTCACAACAGTTTACCGTTGTACACTCCGGCCTTCTTCAGGTGGTTGGAATTTCGAATTGAACCCTTTTCCAATGGAAAATACAAAGGATCTGCGGTCCATATAACATCAGGACAACCTTCAAAAGCGTGACAACACTTCGCAGATATCTCTCTCGAGTGAGACCCCCCCCATAGAGGAGAACATGACTAAAGACTGTGTGTACGCTATCTCGTGCAACTGCGGAAAGGAATATAAAGGAGAGACAGGCCGCCCCCTCAAGGTAAGGCTTCAAGAACACCAGAAAGCTGTAACGCGAGGGGAAGTAGAAAAATCAGGCGTGACTGACCACATATGGAGAGAGAAGTGAGATCACCGTCCCCTGTGGGATCATGTCGAGATCGTAGACAGAGAACACCATTGGAAAATTCGTAAACTTAAGGAATCAGCACATATGCTTGGCCACAAAAATCTCCTGAGCCGACCAAGCATAGAAATAAATACAATATGGGAACCAGTAATAAGGAGTGCCAGAGAAAAGCAATGATAACAAAGTTGCAATATGAGCTCTGGTAAAAACATGCAATGATAACAGCAAAATTGCAATATGAGCACTGGTAAAAATGGTTGCTGAAGACATTAGGTTTATAATACCCAGAAATTCATGCACAGATTCCTAACTAATTTTCATGTTCATGATACATTTTAAAAATCCGGAACTACATGCTGTGATGGATAAATTTATACCCAGATGTCCTCAAGAACACATGGCACAGTGGATAAAGGCGTTGGTTAGATCCAGTGACAAAGGGTGTGAGTTCAATACCCGGTTAAGGCAGTGGAGAACTTTCAGAGGGAAAATTAGCAGGAGATAACTGATAACTGACATCCATCATAACAAAGCACGTGGAACTAGAACAGTCTACCCTAGTGATCGAAATAAAGGGTTCAGTTCGACATTCCAACAACCTGAAGAAGGCCGGATCGTACAACGGCCGAAACGTTGTGACAAAGATGAGTACAATAGTCCGACTAATGTAAATAAATACTGTACATAATACCTCATCTCAGAAATATAGACAGACTCTAAGATTTGGGCATTTTTTCATCCTGCTCATAGCGAATCTTTTTAGACTTTTTTGGGGGTACATACTGCAAATTTTATGATTACAATAATTAAAGAAACGGTGTACTGTAAATGAAGAATTCTGTCGTTTTTTCGCACAAGCACAAAAATTGGATTGAATTAAGATTGTAATTATGAGCATATATTGTCTTAAATGTGTAATAATCCCTTTTTTTTTTTACTTACCTTTTTCCATCAGAGACAAAAAAAATCAAGAAGAGATAAAAAAAAGAAAAAATGAAGTGATTCTTTCTTTTCAATTGATTTTTCATAATTTGTTTCGGATTTCTCAACCAGTCTATACAAATTTTCTACTTTTCATTCAATTCATAAGAATAATTTTGAAGATGAAACGATAAAACTTAAAAGAAAGCAGTACTTCCTCCAACGGTCGATTAAAAATAGGAAGATGGCAAAACGGTGTTCAAGTTAATTTGGTTCCTTCACATAAAATATACAGTTTTTATAGCAATCTATCTGAAATTCTAATTTATCTATCTATTTGTTTTTGGAAAGATAGCAATAGTCGAAAGATCAAAAAATCTTCATTTATTTTATTTTTATTTTTTATTAAATCAGGAATATAATTTTTGGAAGGATTAAAAATCAAACATCTAAAATTCATTTAATGTGATGCACTTTAACAGAAATTCCTTTTTTTCATTATGTTATTTTTTTTTGTTGAATTCTAAGTTATATATGAAAGATATAATAAAACTAAAGGAAAAAAGTTTAATGCTCTTTGTTGATGCATTACTGATAAATATTTATAAAAATTTATATAATAAAAATTAATTGTTTACATTATTTACTTTGTTCAGACTGTTGTCTTCATTCATCTTTGTTGCCACATTCACGAACTTTCGGCCATTGTACATTATTCAGTTGATTGGAATTTTGAACTGAATTCTTTATTTCGTCCATCAGGTTAGATTGTTCTAGTTCCACGTGCCATGCCTCTTCCGATTGTCTTATTAGCAGTTATGAGTTAGGCATGAGCTCTGATAAAAATGGTTTACTGAGACATTAAAAGAAATATCCCCCAAATTCATACACTGATGTCATCAAGGACACATGGCCCAGTGGATATAAACGTTGGTTGAATCCAGTGACTTGACTTGACTTGGCTTGGCTACAGCAGAGGTGAAGAAAAAGTTATTGAGTTAAAGGGAAATAACTGATACTGAGACATCTGGAAGAGGCATAGCATGTGGAACTAGAACAATCTACTCCGTTGGATGAAATAAAGGGTCCAATTCAAAATAACCCGATGAACGCTGGAGCATATGATGGCCGAAAAACCATGAATATAAGCAACGAAGATGAGGATAGCAGTCAAAAATACCTCATTTCAGAAATATAGACAGATAATAAAATTTAAAAAAGGAATGTATTATGATCAAGAAAGATTTCATCATTCTAAAAAGAACCTTTCCAACCTAAAAATCTGAAACTTCATCATCTTAAAAATGACCAATCCACAACAAGTAAAAAAAAGTAGGGTCAGGACTGTAGAGTAGAGTAGAATAGAGTAAAGTATCAGTAGTAAAAAGAACAATGCAGACATATCTTCTTTGTTCCATAAAAATCCACAGTTAATGGTCTCAAACGCTACGCTTAACAATAAAATTCTCGAACAATCACGTGATCAAGATAAACACTCAGTTGTGGAGCAAGCTGAGGTAAAAAGTAATCCAACCTTGAGGAAGAGAGCTATTTATGGTGCAATGGAGCATCTCATTGTGCTAAAGTGGGATAGTCCATTGCTTGGGCTGTGATTGGCTGCTGGTACCTGAGTGGAGGTATTTCTATATAAATACCAGCTTGATTCATCAGTTAGTTTGCAGGGTTTGTATTAAGTTACAACCTGCTTTATTTTTGTCTGCCAGCTGGACGCTAGCTGGGACTCTTACACCGGTAAGTGCTGTTTATTGTCTTGTTATTCTACATCTCCTTCCCCCCCCATCGCGTGTCGGTAGTGGCCTTTGGGGAGGGATGAGTTCCTTTAAACCTGGCTGGTTGTGTGGAAGTAGTCTGGACAATGCCCGAGGGGGTTTTGTCCGTGTTATTGTAGACGGCTGAGCAGTGTTTGATGTTATTCCAGCGTCGAATGTTTGTGGCACTGGTGTAGGGGTATCGGGTAAGGCACTAGGTCTTGGAACTGGGATTGTTGGTGTATCCAGTTTCCTGAGAAATCGGCGATTTCGTAAGGTAATTCTACCTGATCCGTCAATTCTGATACGGTATTGGTGGTTGGGGAGGGTTTCAATGACCTGACCTGTTGTGTCCCATCGGCGGGTTGTTGGTCGTTGTAGTGCCACTATTTGTCCTTTTTGAAGGGGATTTAAGGTGTGTGCTGTTCTGTTGTATTGCTCTATGAGACGAGCGTTCCGCCGGGACAGACTTAACTCGCGATTTTGGGCTGCGGTTATCCAATTCGCGTGTGGCTTATAGAGTGTGGGGTGGGATGGTATGTAGTCACGTAGTCGGCGGTGGAGTAGTAGTTGAGCAGGGGATAGCCCAATGTTTTGAATGGGCGTATTCCTGTATTGGAGGATGGCTCTTGCTGCACGGTTATTGTCCAATGATCCTTGTGCTCCTGTGTTGCCATTTACGATTCTCTTGGCCGTTTTGACAGCGAGCTCTGCACGACCATTGGATTGTGGGTAACCAGCAGATGATAACCTGTGTTTAACAGCCCAGTCTTTTAAAAATTGCTTGAATGGAAGAGATGTGAAGGGTGGCCCACCATCACTGCTGAGTTCCTCAGGAGCGCCGTAGGTTTGAAATATGTCCCGGCAAATCGAAATAATTCTTGAGGCAGTTGCTTCTCCGTGGTTCAAGTGGTATAGATTCAGCCAGCCTGTTAACCTGTCAGCGCATGCTAAGTAACCATGGTTCCCAACATGGAAGATGTCCATGACGATTTGCTGAAATGGCCAATCAGGAGATGGTGTCAGATTGATTGGTTCTTTTGGTTAACTCGGGGCATTTTTTGAGCAAAACGTACAACCTGCTCTAATGTTACGAATTGAAGCATTCATCCCGGGCCAATAAACAGATTCATTGGCACGTGCCTTCATGCCAACTTCACCTTGGTGTGCAGAATGTAGGCTATGTAATACTTTTGCGCGTTGTGAGGTGGGGATAACAATTCTTTGATCTAAGAGCACTAATCCGTCGTCAACACTTAGGCGGTGCCTCACTTCCCAGTATTCACGGATTTCAGGTGCAGTGAGGATGCGCGTCCTTTGGAATCCATTTTGTATTACTTCAATTAATTTTTTGTACTGCGGGTCGCTGTGTCCCGCCGCACGGATAACGTTTGGTGAGATGAGCTCCAGGTTGTCGTTTGCACCGAATGTTGCTAATAGGGTTGTTGATTTGACCCAGTCATCCATGTTGTCAGACTCTATGATGTCTGATTGAGAGGGTTCAGCAGTGAATACATTTAGGAGTGCTTGTGATATGTCTGCTGGGTTACGTGAGACAGCATCAGAGGCTCTGTGCCATTTCCCAGGGCAGTACTGAATGGTGAATCTGTACCTGAGTGTTTTCTCCTTTAACCTGAATAATCGGGGGTTTTGGATTTTACTAAGGTCTCTATCTCCGAATAATCCTTTTAGTGGTTCATGATCTGTAACCACTATGAGATTCGGGCAACCCATTACAAAAATGCGACACTTTTCCAATGCCCATGCAATTGCTGCTGCCTCGCCTTCAATAGGTGCATATCTGCGTTCAGCATCAATGCAGAATCTGCTACCAGCAAATATCAGGCGCCAACCTTCAGGGCAGCAAACTGGAGCTTTGTCAGTGGTGCATGAGCAATACTTCTGTAGAAGTAGGAAGCCCATTCCTTCTTTGCTCCAATCTGGGGCAAGGCAGGTTATTCGTTCTTTTTGAAATGTTGCGATGCCTTTTCGGACTAAGTCAACTATTACCTTCTTTGACTGCTGAAATGCATCCTCGAGGCTTTTATTCCATGTAAAGTGAGAGTCTCGTTTTACGAGATCACGAAATGGAAGCATGACTGGGCTCAGTGAGTATGCCCAAGCGACTTGGTTGACCAGACCAAACCATGATCTGGCATCGGTGAGCGTTTTTGGTATTGGGAAGCTTAATATTGCCTCCAGCATGGATTTAGAAGGGGTTACACCAGAGGATGTTATCTGGAGGCCACCAAACTGCACTGTGTCTTGGCAAAATTGGAATTTTTCCGTATTTAGTATGATGCCGTTTTTTGCACAATGAAGGAGGAAATCGAAGGTGTGAAAAAAGGCTCCTTCAATGTCAGAGTCATAGAGTAGGGTGTCATCTACGATTTTTACTTTGCGGGGGATGTCTTTTATTACTTCATCATACCTTCGGGTGTAGGCATCTCCAGATGCTAGGTAACCTTGTGGCATCCTCAGGTACATGAACCTTCCCCATTCTGTAATGAAGGTGGTGAGTGGCTGGGACTCTTTATCTAAGGGGATGGAGTGATATCCATCAACAGCATCCAACACCGTTTTCTTTTGTTTAGGTGGCACTTGCAGTGCTAGCTGGAATGGTGACCCTGTATGGTGTGTTTCCCGTTTGCACTGTGAATTCAGGTGTTGGTAGTCTATGGTTCTTCGTGGTTTGCCATTTTTCTTGGCAGTAATTACCATAGTGCTACACCAATCAGTGGGCATGCCGACGGGTACTGGGGTTATGATGCCCCTTTTCACATCTTCCCAAAGGGCCTGTCTTACGGGCTCTTTGAAGTGAAAAGGCACAGGAATTGGGTTATGTCTGGCTTTGGGGACTGCTCCTTCTTTGAGGTGTATATGTGCATTGGGGCCAGACATTGGTGGGAATTCACCATTGTTCTTGAACGCCGTTTCGGCGAATTGATTCAATAGCCAAATCTTGAGTCTATCAATGTTTTGTTCTGTTGGGGAAAAAGGGAGTTTTTTGGGACGCGTTGGAAGTTGTCCCTCGACTTTGCATTGTTTAGTGCTTGCGTCCGATTTTTTATGTGTGCTTGTCAAGGGCAGGTGTTGCATTGCTGTTTGGGGTAATATTGTAGTCGTCGGCTTAGGAAAGTCTTTGGACAGTATCCCTACATCAATGCAGGCTGCTTTGCTGAAGTATAGCCGCTGAATCTTTTTGCATATGTATAGGGCTTGTTTAGTTGTTCTTCCTTGGACGATGAATTCCACAGGGAGCCAACCCTGACAGACAAGTGTAAAGCCTCCCACAGCTCGAACGACTTTTTTTGATGGAATGAGGTTGTTGATAGTGAGCCCCATATTCAGAAGGTGCTTAAGTCCCCCGAGACATATGGTGGCCCCACTGTCAGGAAAGATCGTCATCCTAGTGCTGTGATTTCTGGGGATATTCTTAACTTGTCTGGGATCCGGTTTTGGTGAGAACGGAACAACATACGCATCAATTTCCCTTACCTGGCATGTGTCTTTAGATGTATACGTGCCTGTCGTTTGATTGAATGTGATGTGGGCAATAAGTGTGTCCATGGCAGCTTCATTAGCCTCTGGGCTTTTCCTGACCGCTTGAGCTAGTTTCTTAGCCCGGCATACCCTCGATAGGTGATTGGGCTTCCCACAGTTACTACATGTTTGTCCCCATGCTGGGCATTTTAGCCGGCGGGATCCAGTTCCTGAGGTGCTATGCTGGTGGCTGCCACAACCTAAGCAAGCCTGCTGGTTTGGTTTAACATTGCAGTTGCCATAGGTGCTGGTACGGATCCCCTCGTTGGCTTGTGGTGTACCCTTCTGTCTGCGGTATGTTGATAGCCGAGCAGCAGCTGTATCTGAAGCGCCAGCCATTGAGGTTTGGTCTCGCAATGCTGATTCGAATGCCTCAGCATGACGGATATTTTGCTCAAGGGATTTAAGTGCCCCAACTTTGGCCAGTAGGTCAGCCTGGAGTGTGTCATTTGCTATTCCACGGATGATCTGGTCCTTGATGTATATATCAGACAGGTCATGCTCACACGAGGGGCAGGTAAAGTTACAATCAATGGCTATGGCTCTGAGGCGGACAAGGTAACTTTGTATTGGCTCATCCGCATCCTGAAACATGGAGGCAAAAGCAAGGCGATGGACAATAGGACTTGACCTCTGGGTGACCAATGCTTCTACCATGTCAAGTAGCTTATCTGGATCAGTGGTAAAGAAGTCAGGGTGTGTGTTGATTATGGCATTTTGCACAGCTTCATCAGCACAATTGTATAAGTGAATATTAGCTTGGGAGCTTGGCATATTCGTCATCTTGGTAAAGACATCCCAGTCAATTCGGAACTTCCTGAATTGCTGTGGTGTCATCTCGAGATTGAGATGAGGAGGCTTGGCTGCTAGTGCCTGAATACGGGTTGTCTGGGTGGTGGATTCCTTAGCCTGCTTGATGATACACAGGGCTTCTCCAATTAAAGTGACTCCCAGCTCCTTAAGCATAGATCGATCCAGCATTTGAAGGCTCTCGATTGTCAGCTTCTCATCCGCAAACCTTGTTGCATGAGTTTTGGCCGAGTCAGTGGATATGCCTGCTTCAATGAAGAAGAGTTTCCAATTTTCGGGTGTCAATAATCCTGTTCGCAGCGCCATGTCGAACAATCACGTGATCAAGATAAACACTCAGTTGTGGAGCAAGCTGAGGTAAAAAGTAATCCAACCTTGAGGAAGAGAGCTATTTATGGTGCAATGGAGCATCTCATTGTGCTAAAGTGGGATAGTCCATTGCTTGGGCTGTGATTGGCTGCTGGTACCTGAGTGGAGGTATTTCTATATAAATACCAGCTTGATTCATCAGTTAGTTTGCAGGGTTTGTATTAAGTTACAACCTGCTTTATTTTTGTCTGCCAGCTGGACGCTAGCTGGGACTCTTACACCGGTAAGTGCTGTTTATTGTCTTGTTATTCTACAAGAACAAGCAAAAATAAGTACATACAAACTTTTAAAGAAACAGATGTGACAATAACACTGAGTACATTTTAATACACACAAAATCAATAATGTATTTGACATCATGAAAAGAAAAATACACATTTTTGTCATTAATTTAAACATGTGTCTCATTGTTGTGTGACACTATTTAGTACTGAGAAGCGTTAATGAATAGAACGATGCATATACTGAGATAACACTGGTAAATAGAAAAAAAAGGTTAATGATGATAGTTGTAGGTTTCAGCGTACCCGGATTAAAGGAGAATTCAATACGGGATACCCTGCCCACAAAATACAACGCAAATTTCAAGAAGAAACAACACGATAAGGAACGTTTGTAGAAAATAGAACATTGTATATTTATTTTTTTGTGAATAGGGTAAAAAAAGATTAATGTTTTAGTTAGTTTAAGCAAAAATGTGATTTTTACAAAAATGTCTGTGTTCGCTGTCTTTTAACCGAGTAGCAGAGTAATGTCTGTTTCTTTTGTTTTTGTATATGTGTAAAGGAGAAAGGGGCGAACAATTTAAGTTGAAAAAGAGAGTGTGAATGAGGAATAAAAGATAAAAGGAAAATGTACTTAGGAGTCAGTTGTAAATTTGTTGTTGTTGTTGTTGTCCTTTCCTAATCCACTTTTGGCTCTTAGTGTCGGGTTGAGTCAGTGATGATCTCTGCGCCCTTCTGACTGGCGACTGACTTGAAACTCTGTATTTATTGTTAACTTTTTTTTCACACTGGCTCGTTATCTTTTTTTTTGGTTTAGCAAATCGCCTCCTTTCATTGGTCAGAAAATTAATTTCACACCTTATTGCGAAATCTGTTTTTAATCGTTTTGATCCAATTTTGCGGGTGTGCAAATCTACTTTGTGTTTTTTAGTCGTTTGTTGGAATGATATAGGATTTGTATCCTATATAGTGATGGATAGATTGTGAGAAAGATTTTTCTTCTCAAAAAACAAAGTTAATTCACAAGAAACGAGAAGAATTGCTTAAAGTGATATTTTCACAAAAGGGCCGTGTATATATATATATATATAAAAAAAACATTTATTTTATTATTCATGTTATTTCTTTTCTTGTGTCTTCATTCCATTTGGACCAGCCCAATAACAAGATATCCGACAATGATTTGATCCTTGCCGGCCTTATGATCAAAACCAAACAGAACATGGGATAAGGCAAGGCCTGGATCAAAGCGATCATTTCATTGATCAGCTGTGGATGTTGGATATTTCAACGACCAGGAAGGAATCCTCTATCAACTACAACTATATATAATGGAGTAACTTATATTAACCATTCCTATCATTTGACCCCATTGCGAATCTAAAATTACAAAAGCTTTATTATTTTTGATGTCTTGTTTGTTCAGTTAATAATACCAGGGATAAGAGAATTACACAAGGTCTCTTCCCCCCTTCTCCTCCCCCTCCTCCATTTTTTTGAACCAAACCTTTTATTTAGTCCAAGAGGGTAGATAATTCTAATTCTACATGCCATGCCTTTTTTGGATATTTCAGTTTTGAGTTAATTCACTTCAGTAACTCATCTCTCCATTATTTGTCTATATTTCTGAGATGTACACTATTTACATTATTCAAACAATTGTCCTCATCTTTGTCGCCATATTTATTACAACGTTTTGGCCGTTGTATGCTCCAGCCTTCTTCAGGTGGTTGGAATGTCAAAATGAACTCTTTATTTCACTCACTGGGGTAGACTGTTCTAGTTCCACATGTCATGTTTAATGGATGTCAGTTATCAGTTATCTCCTGTTAATTTTCCCTCTGAAAGTTCTTCACTGCCTTAACCGAGTATTGAACTCACACTCTTTGGGTCCTGTCACTGGATCTAACCAACTCCTTTATCCACTGTGCCATGTGTCGTTGAGGACATCTGTATATGAATTTCTGGCCACAAAAATTTCCTGAGCCAACCAAGCATAGAAATGAATATGGGAACCAGTAATAATGAGTGCCAGAGAAAAGCGATAACAACAACAAAAATTGCAATATGAGCTTTGGTAAAAGCATGGAATGATGACAGCAAAAATTGCAATATGAGCACTGGTAAAAAATAGTTGCTGAAGACATTAGGTTTATAATACCCAGAAATTCATGCACAGATTCCTAACTAATTTTCATGTTCATGATACATTTTAAAAATCCGGAACTACATGCTGTGATGGATAAATTGTCGTCTAAATGATGCAAAAGTGAACATAACACTGACATCTCGTTTTAACAGATATATAGGGTGCGATGGATAAATTGTCGTCTAAATGACACATACACACACACACACACAAAAAAAAAAAGAAAAAAAGGAAGATAATACTGACATCTCATTTTAACATATATTTACCAAAATTACACAAAAAATATCTTGAAATACTAAAGAGTAAATTTATTGAATAGAATTGCTACTAGCTTTGAAAGGAGATTCCTCCGTCTATTCCTACTTTTGGATATCAGTTGAGGAAAGACCTTTGACCTTACTTCCGCTGCATCAGTGGGTGAGCAGAAATCGAAACTGGTGATAGCATAAGCAGGAAATGAATCCAGTGGATACAATAAACAGGATACACAGGTTTCCTGAGCCTTGAATAAACAAGGCACACAGGGGCTCTGAGTGAAAACAAATGTGTGCTAGCATGGATGCATGCTGGAGAAGGCATAGCACTGTGAAGTTACATAGGTGTGCAAATGTTATTTAACTGACCCATTTCTTGATCTGGACAGAGAGGCTGGCTAGAGATTGACTGAAGATTTGTGTTCATCGATTCCTGTGTGCACAATCCTAACCCTTTGATTCTCCCCAATCTACCAATTCACCACAATTCGAACAATAATGATATTTATATATTTTTTATATATAAGTGTTTGTTGCCTTATTTGAACCCAGAAGCAATATACTGCACCCACAAGAAAATCTGAATTCAAGCTGCCAGGACTGTCCTCTGTAGCAAAGTTTCAGCCCTTCAAGCTGGGCCACTGAAAAGGAAAAGAGACTGACTAGGGCTTGGCTAGAATTTTTATTGCTTCTGGGACTTCCATTGCTACTACTGCTGAATTGAGCAAAGTAAAGAAGCCCCCATATGCCACAATAGCCAATAAATGAGATAGTTATTATAGGCTCAGTTTGAAATTCACTGTTATCAGTGAGTGACAGGCATCTAAAGAAGACTGAAGGAAATATAGGAAACATAGCCTATTTCTTACAATCTAAAAACTATTTAAAGATATTCATGAGCAAAGTAAGGAAGCCCCCATATGCCACAATAGCCAACAAATGAGATAGTTATTATAGGAAATGTAGCCTATTTCTTACAATCTAAAAACTATTTAAAGATATTCATGAGCAAAGTAAGGAAGCCCCCATATGCCACAATAGCCAACAAATGAGATAGTTATTATAGGAAATGTAGCCTATTTCTTACAATCTAAAAACTATTTTCTGGCTTTAAATAACCTGCAAAAGATTGATAAAAAAATCAATATATCTTTCCAACACAATTACATATCCACATAGATACCATATTAAAACATAACCAAACTTTATTTTCTGACAAATAACAGACAATATTTACAAACATTACAAAAAGATTTTATAATGCAATGCACACTGTTTAAATCTAAGTGTCTAATCGTTTAAAATTAATATCAATAGATGAAATATTTGACCAATCAGAGAAAGCTAAAACTATTTTTCTCAAGCTTACTTTCAGGAAAAATCTCTTATAAAATGTAACATTCAAAGTGCATAATATGGGTGTCTTCAAGATGAAGCGTAAATGTGGCTACGTAGCTTTTTCCTTTACTCCAGTGCACACTGAAAGAAACGTATGTTTGTAACTTCAAACAAATCATCTCCAAAAACAATAACAACTAAGATGGTCAGTGTCGCTTTGCTAATGTTAAAAGTCTTTTCTGAAGCACAGATTTTTCTGTAGACTAACTATTAAACTACTGTGTACCAACTACCCAAAGACTAACTCTACTAGACTACTTTTAGTCCTTTTTGACTATTTTGAATTTATGTACATATATTTGTAAATACAAATGTTTTATTTAACAGCCATATCCGTGTTTTCTTTATTTTAATTTTATTGTTGTTTAGAATTTGGATGTTTCTAGTTTTTTTTTATTGATTTGTTTTATATGAACCTTTTTCAGCCAGGAAATATTTTTTTCATTGTGAGAATTTTTTGAGATAATAATGTTTCTACAAGTCTTACTAATTAACCCATAGCTGGGGAGGGAAGAGATGGATTCATACCTTTCCCAAAAGTATTTGTCTGTAAGTGAATATAATGAACCTGACTGGAATTGGAACTTGGCTGGCTAATAAACAATTCTGAGCAATTACCCATTTCACCTGGACATCCAAGCTTACAGCACCTGGTATTTACAAGTGGTCACCCATCTTGATACTGACCAGGCTCAACATTATTTAATTTCAGTGATTATACAGGAACCGATATTTCAATCAGATTTTTAATATAAAGAAAATCTGGATGATTGAATTTCCTGCAAGCACAATGGTCAAAACAAAGGCTTTTTGGATTTTTGGTTTCTTCAAGGGGAAGGACATAATTATTGTATTTTCTAATGTTGATTTCACTACACTATCATACTCTTATTTAAATTCATTTGCAGTTAACGTAAAAAAAACAAGTATTATATGGTTAATGGGTGAGTTATGGAAGAAAGGAATAATTAACTTTCCCCCATTATGGGTATTATCAACAAAATAATAACTCATTATTTCATCGACAGAATGGAATAGTTTAAAGGAAAGGAATGACAAACATGCTTTGTTCTCAGAGAGTAATAGACACAATTCTATAAACATATTGACATGTGTCCCTTATAGAGAAACTATGTCTTGTGTCTACTACAACAAGCAGTGTGAAAAGTCTTATCTGTAATATTTCCTGAAGGAAAAACTGAAAATACAGCGGTTTCTCTAGGAACTTGCTGAGACCATGTGATTTTCACTGTATGACCTAATGCTGTAGGCTAAAGCGGTCCATTTTTCTCCAGGTTTTACACTATTTACATTGTTCAGACTGTTGTCCTGATCATTACATTTCAGCTGTTGTATGCTCCAGCCTTTTTCAGGTGATATTTGTTGGAATTTCAAACTGAACCCTTTAACCCATAGGATTAGATTACCCTAATTCAACATGCCATTCCTTTGGATATCTCAGTTTTAGTTAATTCCCCTTAATAACTCAGTAACTTTTTGTTCTATCTGCTGAGGCCAGGGATTGAACTCACAATTCTGTGGATCAAGACACTTTTTTTATCAACCAACCAATGCTTTTTTTAATTGGATCCAGTTGATATATAGTGTAAATAGCTAAAATTTAATTATATACCGTCACTTTGCTGTATTCATTAAAAATAAAGAAAATCAAAAATTAATTATAATAAAGTAATTACAGCAATTATAATTTTCATTAATACAATTCACCCTTTCTAAAACACTGAGAATCAATTGAAGCAGGGGTAATTCTCAGTGGTTTAGAACTTGGAGAGGGGAATTAAAGAGAGATAACTGACATCCATTAGACATGGCATGTGGAACTAGAACAGTCTACCTCAGTGAGCGAAATAAAGGGTTCAGTTCAACATTCTAACCACCTGAAGAAGGCTGGAGCATATAATGGCGGAAATGTAATAAATATGGTGACACTAGTTCAAATAATATAAAAAATAGTGTACATAATACCTAATCTCAGAAATATAGACAGATACTGAAAGGTCGTTGTGATAAATATGGCGAAAAAGATCAGGACAATAGTCCGAATAATGTAAATAGTGTACCTCATCTCAGAAATATAGACAGATACTAAGTAATGTTTGTTTCAAATTACATTAAGTATAATTTAAAATTTCCAATTTTCCTAAAATAACTTTTGAAAGAGTATAATTGAATTTTACAAGAATTTTAAACGGAGAATTTTACTTATGTTTACAAAGTTGTCAAAAGTTGCCGACATGAACGATAAGGCCGTTTTTATCATGCTATGCTCGTTTGTTTTTTTTTGGTTGTTTTTTTTTTTAGCAAAAAGAAAAAAACGCGGAATTACCTATGTAAACAAAATATTGTAGTTAATTAAATTGAAAAAAATGATATTTGCAAATTTATGCGAACGAATTATGAAGCAATTCCTGGAAATGTGATTGAAATCTCTCAGTCTTTTTTTTTTTTTTTTTTTCTAAAATTTTCTAAATTTTAGAATTTCTTTATTTACAGGAAAGCAAATGAATAGCGGTATCTTTTTACATAAGGGACGAAATTACTTTCAACACCGCCTATCGGTTTCTCTAAGTTGAAACATTTTCTACATTTTGATTGGAAGTATTTTTTTTTCTTTATTACATTTTAATTTAATCCTTCTTTTTTTGACGCATTCTTTTCAACTTTAACATGATTAAATGGACCATGTTGAAATTGGTGTACTGAGTGAAGAAATCGGTCAAATTAGGAAGGACCTTCAATCAAAACAAAGGTAACTCTGTTGACCTAAATGTCATTTTCTTTGGGGTTACCACAACTTAAAATATTAAATTAAAAAATACATCTAACCATTTTTATAACAACTTGTAAATTACAGTCTGTTTAAATATGTAGAAGCAGACGTCTTTTTCTCCACCTACCTTTTCCAAAATTTATCATATTTTGCTAACTGTAAGTTAATAAATAAAAAATTATTTTTTTAGTCAATATACTCAGCAAATATTCCTCAAATCAAGTTTCAAAAGAGTATATTTTATTTTTTTAATAAAGAAAATTACATTGCATTGAAAGATGATTAAAAAAATCAGGTAGTTTAGCAACAAAAAAAAAAAAAAATCTCATTCTTCAAGGACACATGGCACAGTGGATAAAAGGCATTAGTTAGATCCAGTGACAGGACCCAAGGAGTGTGAGTTCAATACCCGGTTGAGGCAGTGGAGAACTTTCAGAGGGAAAATTAACAGGAGATAACTGACAACAAATTTAAATTAGTATTTGAAATACAGCAAAGTACTTTGCTTATTGGTATTAGCTTGAAAACTAAAACTAAAATGAAAGTTTCAAGAAAAATTTTTCATTCATTTTTAAACATTACAGTTGCTAGGTTAGAAAATTAGAAACATGGAACACTCTCTCTCTCTCAAATAAATAAAGTAAATAATAAACAAATTAACACACCACTCCTGCCAAAATAAATGTTAGAATAGACTGCAACAATCACTCCAAAAACTGCAAACTCTGATTGGATTAAAAAAAAGATATATTACCTTCCATGACCATAACAAACTACTAAATAAAGGATCAGAACTCATCCCCAAATTTTTACTATGTTACTTAAAAATCAAGAACCTGAAAGAATAAATAAAAATATCTAAAATAAAAATAATTAACAAAAAAAAAAACAAGTAAAATAAATTAATGCAAATAAATAAATAAATAAACAAATCACTCCTGCCAAAATAACTGTTAAAATAGACTACTCACAAGGCATCACTGACCCGTATATATAAATAGTCAAGAAAAAAAACAACAAATGTGGCCTGATGATTGCAATTAGCATGAAACAGTCTGTCGCCTCTGAGTGTTAACTGCAATGTTCACTTTTATATTTACATATGCTCTATCTCTGATATTGAGCACTTTAGTGGTTAGAACATTCACATTCTGACCATGAGATCCAGGTTCAAATCTCACCATGGTTGATTTGTCAGGAAGGAGACTGCCTGATGTTATGGGACTGGAGGGGGTCGATTCCAGCAAGTGGCACCTTTGAAAAGTGCCTGAAATCCATACCACAGGTTGACCCAAGCCTTGTGAGTGAAATTAGATAGCCAGAACCCTTGGGAGCCGTCAATAGCTGTGCTAGCACAAAGTCACAAGTCATTGTGGCCAAGAGCTTGAGTGTTCAAATTGTTGATCTAACACATTCTTTTCCAGAAACTGTAACTAAAGTCTGCTCAGCATAGTTGCAGTATAAGCTACAGGTGGGCTCTGTGGGTGTTCATTAAACACAAATGCCCCTGAAAAGGCATCTGCAATAACGATAGGCTAGCCACCCTAGTATCCTCGAATATAACCATATGAAAAAAAAACTAACCAGCATAAACACATGTACTCTCAACTATAAGAGTGAATGAACTGACTCTTACAAAACAGTGATTATGCAAAATTTAATAAATTGTGCAAAAGTAAACTCTTCAGTGAAAAAACTTTTCTACACTGAATTAAAGAACATTTAACAAACTTTCATTAACAATGACTTTTCTAATTACATTGTTGATGAAAAAATTAGAGATCCCATAAGAAATATTCACATAAAAAGCTGCAATAACTCTTCTCTGTCAACTAATGTTTTGTAAAAGATCAACATTGTATATCAATTTAAATATCCTTTGGGAGATTGTATTTCTAACAAAAAAGTAAATATATATGTTGGTTTAAATGACTGTTAATGAAATCCTTGTGCATCATGCCTGCTACAGATTAATTTTATATTAAGCACCAATTTAGTCAGCTTAAGCCTCAAGTCTCCTCGTTTAGTGATATCCAGTTGATTTCTTTTCTTCAATAACAAATCATTTACAGCACTAAAGCCACATTCAGCTAAATATGAAGATGCAAATGGTAAACAACAAATTTCTTGCAATGGTCGTTGCATTTGGGTATTTAGTTACTGTCTCATCACAAAACCATTCCATCATTCCTTTTATATTGAATTTTGCATTTCCGAGAGTTCTTGGTACTGTATCGAAACTTCAGAAATATCCACTTGCATTGGTTGCATCACCCATGTCGGAAAATCATTTCATTTTAGATCAGAAAAATTTTCTGTTGGTATAGTAAGGCAAAGGGTGCACATCCTATGTATGCCCGACCAAAATATTACCATACCCCATTGATTTAAAGAAACTTTCCTGTTCACATTCACATTTTAGAGAAATATTAATTGGAAATACAAATATACTCCACCATGAAAATAAAAAAAACAAAAACTTCAAATTTTTGAAGCCCTCTATATAAAAAATACAGCCAACACTAAATAATATTAATTGTGAGTATAGCAATAATGTTTTAAAATGCCTATAAAAGCAATGATCTGGGTTCTCAGTTTGTAAAAAAATTTTTTTTTAAATTGAAGGTTGAGTATTTAAAACATTAATAATAAAAATATATATAAATTACTTACATGCATATTTCTCTTAAATGTTAATTTTTAAATTGACTATAAAGGAACACGTTCATATGTGTTCATAATTTTAACAGAATGTGTTTCATGAGCATTTACAAAAAAATATATATCTATCAATTATGTTAATTTTTTGTCTTAGCAATTCACTCGTGAAGATGATCTTAGATGAGATGGAAAGCATTTGGGAAAATAAAAGGAATGAGAAAAAACACAACTTCTTCCGTGGTCAGTTTAATAATGACATTAAGAAATTGATTTGGGAATTTGAGAAGATTAAAATATAAATAGACATATGTCCAGATTATTCTATCAAACATGCTTGAATACATACATGCATAATAATACATACACTCATATATATATATATATATATATATATATATATATATATTATAAGTTAATAGACTTCAAATATGTTTTTCGCTACACAGTTCCAACCATGTTTCAAAAATGGAAGCTATAAGCCCCTAATTTAATTTTGTACTTAAATTAAAGACATTACTTCCATTTCATCCTCAAGCGAATTTTGGAGTAACTTTAAAATTTACAGGGTTTTAAATACACAGCTAAAACAAAATTCATGTTTCCAAGGTTACAAATCTATTTTGCTAGACTAGGGGTGTCAGTATGTTCAATATGTTTATATTTTAATGTATCAGTTATTGTTACGTTTTGGTAGTGGGTAGGGATGTATTTTTCAATGAAATCTAACATAAAAGCGTGTCGTCTGGATATTTTTTTTTTTTTTAACTGCTAAAATTCTAACGGCATTTTTTTCGTTCGTATATTTAAAGATTTTTGTGAGGTGTCTACGTCAGATTCATTAATACTTTTTATTTAACTACGATTTGAAATATTTTTACTCTTAATTTTTATATTTCTATCTCGTGGCACATTTGTACCATTTTTTGGTAAATAAATAATAAGACAATTAAAAATGTAATTAGAATCCCTTACAGTTTGTACATAGAGTTATTAACACATCAAGTTTTTTTTTAAATTTTATTCTTGAATATTAATATCAAGTAAAATTTCCATTTCTCTGATTGAGTAAACTTTAGTTATTTATTTAATTACGAATTAAAAGGAATTTTAGGTTAGAATTCATTTTAATTAACTATAATTTTAATTACAACTTTTTAAAATATTTTCATCATTTTCTTTTTTTTTTTTTATTTAATTGAAGTAAATGTATTAGGCCGAGGCAGAAAATAATGACGCAATAACGCCGCTAGTTGGCGTTAAAAAATACGTCAAAAACCGACAACACTACGCCACCATCTCTACATCAACTCAATATTTGAATTACTATCAATAAGTAAAAATAAAATTATTTTTCTATATTAAATATGTTTGTACTTTGTATTACTATTTTTAAAATTTTATATTTAAATATTTTTATTTTTATTTTATTATTATTTTTATTTTTTATTTATAGCCAAAATACCTTTTCACTGATTTGTAAACTTAATTTATTTATTTAATAATCTTAATTTAAATTTAAAAGAAGTTTAGGTTAGAATTCATTTTTAACTACAATTATAATTACAACTTTAAAATATTTTCATTGTTAGTTTTTATAGAGTATATTTCATTTAATTTCTATATCAAGTATATTACGATTTTTAAAAAAAATTTTTATTTAAATATTATTTAATTAAAAATTTTTTTTTTTTTTTTTCGTATATTTAAAGATTTTTGGTAGGTGTCTACATCAGAATACTTTTTATTTAACTACGATTTGAAATATTTTTACTTTTAATTTTTTAATATACTATATTTCTTTCAAGAACAATTATTTAAAATGTAATTAGAATCCCTTACAGTTTGTAGAATTATAATCACATCAAGTATATTACTAATTTTTAAAAATTTTATACTTGAATATTATTTAAACTTTCCATTTCTCAGATTTAGTAAACTTTATTTATTTATTTAATTACAATTTAAAAATTACAATTTAAAAGAAGTTTAGGTTAGAATTCATTTTAATGAACTACCATTTTTACAACTTAAAATATTTTCATTATTAGTTTTAGACTATAATCTCATTTAATAGAAGTGAATGTATTTAAGAATAATAAATAATTCTAATTCTTAAATACATTCACTTTAAATGAGATTTTACTTGAATAATATTCAAGAATAAAATTTAAAAAAAAACTTGATGTGTTAATAAATAACTCTACATTGTACAAAAAACTGTAAGGGTGAATGATTCTTCTAATTAATTGTCTTGATAGAAATATAGTATATTAAAAATTAAGAGTAAAAATATTTCAAATCGTAGTTAAATAAAAACTAAAAAGTATTAATCTGACGTAGACACCTCACAAAAATCTTTAAATATTGAACGAAAAAAATGCCGTTAGAATTTTAGCAGTTAAAAAAAAAAAAAAAATCCAGACGACACGCTTTTATGTTAGATTTCATTGAAAAATACATCCCTACCCACTACCAAAACGTAACAATAACTGATACATTAAAATATAAACATATTGAACATACTGACACCCCTAGTCTAGCAAAATAGATTTCCATTTATTTATCTGTAACCTTGGAAACATGAATTTTGTTTTAGCTGTGTATTTAAAACCCTGTAATTTTTAAAGTTACTCCAAAATTCGCTTGAGGATGAAATGGAAGTAATGTCTTTAATTTAAGTACAAAATTAAATTAGGGGCTTATAGCTTCCATTTTTGAAACATGGTTGGAACTGTGTAGCGAAAAACCATATTTTGAGTCTATTAACTTATAATATTAATGCTCTGTAAATTTACATTGAGCACTATTTTCTAAAAATAAAAATATCTATAAAAACACCGGATTATATATCTTACTGTTCTTTCTTTTTATTAATATATATATATATATATATATATATATATATATATATATATATATATATATATATATATAACTTTTATATTTGGGATCGCTAAAAAAGACCATAGCATGATGAAAAAGATGCCAAACTTGACAAAAACAAAATTTTATCGTCTAAATGTTTATGTTATTATTAAGAGGAAAGATCAAAGTATTTTGGGGGTATTTTTTTACATTTTTTAATCGTTCCTAGCATGTCCAAAATTTTTGTTAAAAATCTTGTTTTTTTTTGAGTCAGCAAAATTTACCATTTTTTTTCCATTTTATAAAAAACTGGAAATCTCACTTTGAAATTCTTTTAAATATCAATTATCATTTTTTCAAAACTTATTTTAAGAAAATCAGAACTTATAATGTTTATTTAAAATATTTTGAACCAAGGTTGACTTAGCTTCTGCGCCAAAAAGATGTAATTTGAAAATAAAGCAGGTCAGAAACTTTCACATCACTTGACAGGTGATGAATGACATATTGACAGATTCCATGAGGATAATTTGTTCTATGGAAGGAGAAAAGGGAAATAATTTACATTTAAGCAAACAAATTATTTACCTTGTTATTTTTAAGGAAAACTTTCAGCGCTCTAATTTTTTTTTTGTACTTAGCTTTTACCTTTACACTTATGATGCTTTATGGAAAATATATTATAAAGAAATTAAAATAAGACTGTTAAGAGTGAGATTAAATTTCATATTTCATAAGAAAGGTATTTAATTAATTTATAGGTACCTTTCTTATGAAATTTTATCAGAAGTGTACATAAAATACTATAATTTTATATACATTTATTACATTTTACTGTGTTATTTGTATTTCCATTTATTTTATTATTAATTTTGATATTTAATTTATGGAAAAATGTCATAACTGAGATTAATATAAAAATAAGATCATACTTGTAGGTACCCTTCTCAGTTGAAATTGAAAAATCAAATTAACTTCTCCACACATGTTTCACAAAGTAAAGACCTTACCAGTGGAGAACAAGGCTTAACTCAAATAATGCAACTTAATTGTATTCTGGTTGGTCTTCCGTACTTTATAATTACAGCCTGATTATAAACACAAAATTAGATTTCTTAATTACTGTGGATCTTCTGATTAGTCAAATGATACAATTTACAATGTGCTAAAAAAAAAGGTCTATATCATAAGGACATTTAGGAAACCCGATGCAGCTTTTAACTAATTTTATATTTTAACAACTTAAATGTAAAAATCTATTATAATTAAGAAATAACAAATAATTGTATTAAAAATTACTTTTTTATCGAAAAAAGTTTTTGCTTTCAGAAAATATTGTCCATATTCATAAAAACAACTAAAAGCAAATAAAAGCATTTGAAATTAAATAATATATTTGTTTTATTGAGTTTTGTCCAGTACATCGAGCAACCCTAAACATTAGGTATCATATTTTTTTTGTGGAGATCTCTAAGCTAAGGTCACCAAAAATTGCAGATCATTTTGATTTGGGGAAAAATACTCTGAATTATAATAATGGATAATTTTGGACTAATAGACAATGAAATGGAATCATCTATATCTATAATTCTCAAAATGTGCGTGTGTGTGTATGTGTGATTGGATGTTGTTTATGCATTTCCACAGTTTTTATTCAATTTTTATTAATTTTTCCTTTGTTTCATAGATAATTCTTCAGTACTGATTTTGAGTCCAAATTGTTGGCGACAATGGCTCTCCACTACTTCCTGTCCATTATAACTCTTAGCAAGGTTTTACTATTTACTATCTGTTCATATATATATATATATATATATATATATATATCTTTTCTAAAAACTTAAAAAAAAAAAATTTAAATTATTACAATAATATTATCTATGTCTATAATTCTCAGTGTGTGTATATATGTGTGTAATCAGATGTTGTTTATACATTTTCCACAATTTTCTTCTGATTTTGATTAAATTTTTTATTTAATAGATAATTCTTCAGTGCCAGTTTTGTGTCCAAATTACACATTCCACTTCTCTTGGCCAAGCTTTCAATCTCTCTCAAGTGAGATTACCTTTTCTGTTCTATAAAGCCTACTTCTACAGTTTTAAAGCATTGCTTTCATTGTCATTTATAGCCATTCCCAATTTAAATTGTTTTTATTGTCCTGCCAGATTTTGCATTGCATTTAGTAAGTTATTCGAGCTTAATGACTCCTGTAGCTTTTCATTGTTCTCTTCTGATATTTGCCCACGCATTCCATTTGACAATTCATACTTGCCTAAGACATGCCACCAAAGAAAAGAACTTGCCTAGGTTGCAAAACTGCTGCCGCCATGTCTGCCATGCTAATAAGAGATAACAAGATGTCTTTAGAATGTCTCAAAATGTCTCCCAAAATGTTTCAATCAGAGCCACTGAGTCCGAAGATCAATGTAGCCATTCAGCTTTCCAGAAGAGCATACCTAAACATTTCTACGTGCGAGGCTGAAACTGCAGATCAAAGGACTCAACAGCTGAGAAGAAATGCCTCTTCAACTGCGGCTGTGTTTAAGAGTGAAACAAAATTGAGAACACAAAAATGGCCTTTTTTAGAAACAACCCCCATCTTGAAATTGTTAATTCCTCATTTAGGTATGTGCCTCACTTGCACCCAAATGTCGTTACTAATATTGATTTTCAGTGGGGATGACTTTAAACTTAAATGAAAGGTAAAAATTCCCAGTAATGAAAGACCCAATCAAAGATGGGTTATACTGCTAGAGTTGCAATAAGCTATCATATTAATTTTGTTAATCCAATTTCTTTATTAGACTATGTTTACAAGAATAATTTTATTCTTACAACATTCTAAAAACTAATATAATTAACACTAATGCAATGTGATAATTATCATTTACCAATTTATAAAGAAATAAATATGAAAACAATTTTTTCTTCATAAATTTATAAATAACTAGCAGTAGAGCCCCAGGATGTAACAGTAAGAGAGATCAAGTATCGACCATCATAAAGACTGAAAAATAAAATTGACAAAGATTATTGTTTATGGACACACATGTCTTAATTAGTTTTTTTTTTTTTTTTTTTTTTACGAATTGGTCAAACCCAAACTCAAACAAAAACATTGTTTTCAATCATTATGAGTCTACCGATTGAATAGAATTTTATTCTAAACAATTGTCTTGTAGATGGAATTTTTAAAGCATTCTGAATGTAAAAATAAAGAAAAAAGTGTGCAAGACAATAAGAAACACTACCTGCCAAAAAAAAAAAAAAAAAGTGAAGTTTTGTTGAAATCAGTTGAAAAATGTAGGAAATCCGATCCAATATATAAACGTACAGACACACACACACACACACACACACAACCTGGGTTTTATAATAAGTATGATGATTACTACATTATTAAAATATGTGAACCAACTTTTTTTTCTTTTTTTTTTTCACCCTGTGATCCATAGGAACACTGCAGCTGCAGTAGGTGGTGTTTCTTGTACAAGATAGCCTGAACAAGCCCAACCCTCTCCAGTCTGGTTTTGGAGTCAGAATTTTTCCTTCTCCTAAACTTGTTGCGATATAGAACTTTTGTTACATACTGTTTTACTGTGAGCAGAAAGCTTGCCAGGTTTCATTCTTATTTCTTGAATGTATATTTTTCATCCGTCATTAACTGTCAGTGATAATCTCCCTAAATTTATATGATTAGCAACTTCTATTGACTTAAACCAAAAAATTTTAAAACAGTAAAACAGTATGTAACAAAAGTTCTATATCGCAACCAGTTTAGGAGAAGGAAAAATTCTGACTCCAAAACCACTCTAATATTTCAAAGGAGAAATAACTGGCTTCATACATTTAATACCTTAAAACCAAAACTGATTATTTGATCACCACCACAGAAACCCTAAGTTTTCTTTAGTCACATTGATTGGTTTAGACTTAATGAGGCTTCCATGTTTTGAATATCTATTAGGTCTCAAGTTCATTCTAGATTTCAAATGGACCTCATCTATCTGATCCATTGCTAATGCTCTACCAAAATGTTCTGTTTACTACATCAATCCGGAAAGTATCTGACTATTTACATTAGACAGATACTGAAGCACCTGACTCCTGTTACATTTTATCTGCAATCTAACTTTTGTGCATGCAAAAAATGGTGTATTAAAACAATATTTTTTTTCCTTTTCACAGCATTATTATTTTAACAGTTGAACAATCACGTGATCAAGATAAACACTCAGTTGTGAAGCAGGCTGAGGTAAAAAGTAATTCAACCTTGAGAAAGAGAGCTATTTATGGTGCAATGGAGCATCTCTTTGTGCTAAAATGGGATAGTCCATTGCTTGGGCTGTGATTGGCTGCTGGTACCTGAGTGGAGGTATTTCTATATAAATACCAGCTTGATTCATCAGTTAGTTTGCAGGGTTTGTATTAAGTTACAACCTGCTTTATTTTTGTCTGCCAGCTGGATGCTAGCTGGGACTCTTATGCCAGTAAGTGCTGTTTATTGTCTTGTTATTCTACATTAACTACCTTCCCTCCTTAGCAATGTTCATTGTGATGATTAGAATTTCTTTTTTAAAACTGAAATGCATGAAAGGAAATTTATACATTGTCTTTGTTATTGCAAATTGATAACAAAAATAATAAACACTATTTATTAAATTGTCTATTTAAATAGTTTTTCTTTTATTGGAATGGTTGGCAAAACATCAGTTAATTGCCACTTTTTTTAATTGTATTAGTTTTTAGAATGTTGTAAATATAAAATTATTCTTGTAAATAGTGTTTAATATTCTTGCAAATTCTCAAGAACAAAAATGTCTTTTTTGATATTTTTGTTGTAAATTTTCAAGAACAAAAAATAAATTCCCTTTCATCATAAATTTAGATTGTATTCCAATTCTAATCATTGCTTTTGAAAACAATAAACATTGCTGAAGAGTAAAGGTAATTAAAAAAGCAGTGTTATGAGAAAAAACATTCTTTTGCGAATATATTTATCCATGTTTGCCATAATTTCTACGTAAAAGAAATTCAATCATCTTTTATTGCAAATAATATGAAAGCAATATCTATGGTTCTCTTTTTAAAATTTGTTGATGAGTGTTTTATTGTAATTCTATTCATCACTTTTAAAACAATAAACGTTGTTGAAGAGTAAAGGTAATTAGAATAATAGCAGTGTCAAGTGAAAAAAACCTTTCCATATTTCATTTTTTTTGTGGGTACAAAGGTCAAGTTTGCTATTCACTATTAAAGAATAGACTTTTTGTCAAGTATACTGTAGGTATTTTAAAAATATCTAGCATCCATATTTTTTGACCAACAGGATGAAAGATTCTTCACCAATGGGATTCCTGTTCTGAGTCTGACGATAAAGTTCATCCTTGTCTTGTGTATGATGATTACATCTGACAACAAGGCCTCTGATTGGTGGGGTTTGAAGAGTGTGAACCCACCTCTTAGTTGCTGGTGTTTCCATGTCTGCCCTGACCTGTTAGGTTCCCCGCAATAAGCAAATAGTTGACCCCCAAACTGGGTTCAAAATGCCGTGGAAGTGTAAAAATAGGTTTTAATACCAGCAATGCTTTTTTGAAGGAAAAACTATTACCAGAAATACATTTTTGGGGGGAAAAATTATTACCAGCAATACATTTTTGAAATAAAAAATTCCCAGCAATAAAAATCTTGTTGGCATTAAATAACCTACTGAGTAAAACAAACCATACCAAACTACCCCCACCAAATCTTTTGTTGGCATTAAATAACCCTTTGAGGTTGATATGCTTTAAAACGAACCAAATCAATAGGATCCAAAGCTGAAATTCCAGTGGAAGATGTATGTGGACCACAAGGGGGACTGTTTAAAAATAAGCCTCATTTGATCACATTGACATTGTTTAATGTTTTAAAAGACAATGATTAGAATTGTAATAAAATCTAAATATATGAAAGGGAATTTATACATCTTTGTCCTTGAGAAATGAGAACAAAAATAATGAACACTATATATTTATTCTAATGTTTATTGGAATGGTTGGCAAAACATCAGCTAATTGACACTTAATTTGAACTTGATAAAATGGTAAATAATAAAGATTTCCTTATAGTTGGTTCACATATTTTAATAATTTAGTAAATGTTTATAAATTTATAAATAAAATAGTTTTCATATTTATTTATAAATTGCTAAATGATAAATACTGCATTGCATTAGTTTTAATTGTATTAGTTTTTGGAATGTTGTAAATATAAATATATTTTTATAAATAAACAATCTAATAGTGTTTAATATTTTTGTTGTGAATTCTCAAGCCTCAAAAAAACGTACATATTCACTTTCATTGTATGTTTAGGTTTTATTTAAGTTCTAATCATCACTTTTTAAAACAGTAAACATTGCTGAAGATTGAAGATAATTAAAAAAAAGCAATGTTATGGGAATATTTATTAGAATTTAGAATGTTATCAATATAAAATTAATTATTTACTGGCACTTTTACCAATCTTCACACAACTGGATATAAAGCTTCTACTTCAGATTCATTTCACTCATTTACCACAAACAGTATGACATGAACCCATGCAATTTCCACTACTGCTTGGTAACAAATAACTCAAACTGATTTGAGTTTCAGAAAAGGAAATGTTGGAAGATGCCTGGATAAATGGATACAAATGGTTGCTTGACTCATTACCCTTGTAATATGCTATGGTCTTTCCAGTAAATAGACACACCTTTTGTACATACAATGAAAGAAATAATACAAGATATTTAATTGTATTAGAAATATTTCTTAACAAAATTCATTATTATCTATGTTGTAATGAATCAAATTTTGTATAAAAGTTTGGGTATATATCCATTTAATGAAACCTAAAATGACTATAATATACTTTTTTTTTTTTTTTTACAGATATTCCAGCTTTAAAACGTTTTGTGTAATTACATTAACTTTTAACATGGAAACTTTGAATGGATTAATATTTTCTTGCTGATATAAAAAAATAAAAAAAATGGAAAATTACTTGCAAAAAAAATATATTTGTAAAACTTGTGGATGCAAATTGACCAATAGTGCCAATTTAAGTAGACACTTGAAAACCCACACTGGAGAAAAACCATATTCTTGTGAAGTATGTGGATCTACTTTTGCACTGCGGTCAAATTTGAGCCGACATATGCAAACACACACTGGAGAGAAGCCATATTCATGTGAAGTGTGTAGCTCTTCATTTTCACAAAAGGCACATTTAGTTGATCATATTCGAACACACACTGGAGAGAAACCATATAATTGTGAAGTGTGTGGCTCTTCTTTTCCACAAAATTCACATTTGGTGGAACATATTCGAACACACACTGGAGAGAAACCATATTATTGTGAAACATGTGGCTCTTCTTTTTCACGGAAATCAGATTTGACCAGACATATACAAATACACAGTGGAAAGAAACCTTATTCTTGTGAAGTGTGTGAATCTTCTTTTTCAAGAAAATCTAATTTGGTGAATCACATGCGGACACACACTGGAGAAAAACCATATTCTTGTGAAGTTTGTGGCGCTTTCTTTACACGGAAGTCATCTATGCAGAATCACATGCGGACAATCCATATTCCTGGAAAGTTGGTAGATCCTTCTTTTCAGTCAAGTCAAATATAGTGCATTATTTGTAAAAATAAAAAACACTAAAAATAAAATCTTTACATCTTCTATTTCCTAAAAGACACCTTTTGTAAAATGCATGTACGCTCACTTGAAAGCAGTCATATATATAACAGGTTTGTGAATGTTCATTTTGAACAGTACAGCGATATATTGAATGGAAGCCATATATTTGTAAAGTGTTGGCATCATTATATTTCCTCATAATCAGTCCCTTGACTGCTTTAATGGTTGTTGGGAGGGTCCTAAGGTCAGAAGAAACAGGCAGCCTCCTCCAGGATGAAGTATTGGCACTGGCTTTCAGGAGTTCTGGCATTATCACGTCCGTCCACTCTTTTATGCTGACTGACCAACACTTGTGTTGTCATTCCGCCTGTGTTTACCTGCAACAGTGCCTTGCATGATAGTCTTGCAGAGGCTGTTATGCCATCTGACAGGGCCGAACTAAGCCATATTTTGACACTTAATAGTGGTGAGGAGAGATTCCTGTCAGTGCACAAGATTTTTGACCTTGCTCTATACATAGTCATTGATTTTGTGCTCTCGGTAGGAGATGTAGAGGGGTTTTCTGAAGCATTTGTTCTTCAATGCCCGGAAGTTAAATCTCTTGTATTATATCAGAACACTCAAAAGAAAGAAATAAGTTCATGAAAAAATTAACTAAACATTTTTTACATGGTAAATTTTTAAAAAGACAAACAGGAAGTTTAAAATGTTTGTCGTCTGCATAATTCTCATCATGTAAAAATTCCAGATAGAATATATCTATAAAAGGATGATATGAATAAAGACAAAAGGAAAACTCATTTTAGCTGATGTGTTTCATCCTCTGAGAGACTTTATCAAGGAAAATGTAAGTATTTTATTTTGTAACAATTTATATACACAGGAGCAAAACCATCCTTATGACTACAAACTACATCCGCATCCTGGGTAAGACTATAAACTATGTCCAATAGCAAGACCTCTGATCAGGTTTTGAAGAGCGTGGAACCACCTCTTAATTGCTGGTGTTCCTAGGTTCACTCTGACTTAGGGTGGTAGCAGCTGTTGGGGTCCCAACTATGGGCAAATAGTTAATGCCAAAACTGGGTTTAAACACCTTCAATACATTTTTTGATGAAAAATTATTACCAGCAATACATTTTTGTAAATAATTATTACCAGCCATACATTATTATCAGCAGTACCTTTTTGTAAGAAAATATTACCAGTAATGAATTTTTGAAAAAAAATAATTACCAGCAATAAAAATGGTCAGCATTAAATAACCCGTTGAGGTTGATAAGCCGTAAAACAAATGAAGCAAAACACAAGAGCAAAGACATTAGTTTTTTTTTTTTAAATGTTTATGTATAAGAGGGCTCATGAATATTCATCAGTTTAACAGAAAAGTCAGTCAAGTTTATGGGTGACATGAAGTGATACAATTCAATCTTATATATAAAGTACAGTGTATGTGTGAGTGTTTGTGCATGTGTGTGTTCAAGCAACTCTTCTGCTCCCACTGGTTTGATTTCAATGATTCATAGCTTATTCAAAAGTCCTAGAAAAGTTAGGTGAATGATTTTTGTTGAGTTGAGATTCAGAGTTGCCAGATTATGCTTGGTTAAAAATAAGAGTAACTCTTATTTCCTTTCGTATCCAAAATTGCAGTGCACTTTCTATTATAAACTAGCTTAAAAGCCACCCTATCACGTTGCATTTAAGCTAGCAACTTTGGTTTCGCCATCATCACGATAGCTGGAGAAGAGTTGATGCGATAGGCAGCAATAAACTACAGAAGAACTCAAAATTGATCACTGCATTTAAATATTGCATTAATGTTTAAGCTTATCTTTTAAAAGTTCAAGGATAATTCTTCTGCTGCCACTTAATTTAAAGATGATTTGATGTATGTAGATCCTTTTTTTTTCCTTACAAGCAATTATTTTTATTTCATGGGTGACAGAACAGGGGACAATTTATAAGATATAATTAATATAATGTAAAGATGGGAAAATAGAAATTAGAATTAGTTATAAATTCAACATTTGAAGAGTTAGAGAATGTTTCTCTAACTCTTTAAATGTTGAATGTATAGCCCATTAAGTAAAACCTATATTATGGAATCTATATGAATAACTGTGAAATTGAAACTCAGTTCCCCCACAAATTCTGAGATTAAAAAGCCCAAGCTCTACTTTATAGTAATTTGTATTTACTCAACCCTACACGAGCTCAGGTTGTGCCAAATGGTCAGTTTAATGTGGGGAGCCCAAGCGTATACACCCAGACTAAGAACAAAAATTGCCTGATCTCCCGCAGCCATTGGTTGCGCAGGTGTTGGTGCGAACACTGATCCCTATCTCTAGTCCAATGAGAGGGTACAGCCTCAGGCAGCTGTTCTCCAGGGCTGGGCACCTCTCAGTGTAATATTCTTCAGCTGTGACTCTATCCTTTAATGGAGTCACTCCTGAGTGCACTCTGCTCAAAGACAGAGATGCAGCTGAGAGATGATAAATAAACATGTTACAAACTACTTTAGACTAATTTACACACTAAAAGCTCAATATTTGTATTTATCTACTTCTAGGCAATATCACTTTCAGGTTTAACTAATTTGCATATTGATTTTTAAAAAGTTTATTTCATTAATTAAATGTCCTTCATTACTGTTCAAGGATTGTTTTGATTTTGATATCAAAAATAGTTCTGTTTAGGAATATCATCTTATATAGTGCAGAAAAATGTTTGAAATTTGCACTTCACTTAGTCTTCAATAAGTTGGCATCTATTTGTAAAACTTACTTTAACTATAACAAGCCAATTTATGAATGAAATGTTCATTTAAAATTTTTGTTTCAAAGATTTCAAGTAGTGAATATATCTTACTTTGTGAAGCGATAGCAAGCGGGCAAAGCCTGCGAGTGTTTAATAAACAAAGGTAAGTAGGTGATGTTTTTAAAATTTCAAATAAAATCCTTTGTCTTGAAAAAGTCACTCAGAAGACAAAACACATTAACTAATATAAGTTTTCCTTTTGTCTTTATTCCTAATTCTCTATTATAAATAGCGCATGAACATAAACTGATCCTAAAAAGCATTATTATTATTAAGGGTTTTTAACTTAGAAAATTTGAATCTATCAAAATATCATTTTTCATTGTGTAGATCTGCAATTTCCGATTATTCGTTTTTGTAATGATATTATAAGAGCATTTTTTTTATATATAATTGTAGTGGAAATTTCTGTTGATGAATTGAATCGAAGTATTCTTTGAAATAGTATTTTGGCTTTTACAGATTTTATTGATGATCTTTGAACTTCTTTGTCGACCTTGGTAGAATCACTCAATAAAAATGATTTTCAATTCCTGATCATATTTTTATTTTTCAAGATATTTATTTCTGAAATTCTAGCAAAGGTGTAAAAATATTTGGCTCAAAATATTTTTACACCTTTGCTAGAATTTTAGAGTGTTAGAATTTTTTTTGCAGAGGCATTTTGAAATCTTCACAGTACATACCATGTTCACAGTGTTTTGGTCGCTGTATGCTTCAGCCTTCTTCATGACGTGTCTATAGTTCTAAGATGAGGTTTTGTAACTATTTACACTATTATTTACATCATTCATACTGTTGTCCTCATTTTTATTGCCATATGCTCAACGTTTTGGCCGTTGTACGACCCAAAGAGTTGTTAGTTCAGTACCTCACCACAGCAGAAGAAACCATAACTTGTATTTAGTAATTTGTAATATTTTCTTTTCTGGAGATTCAATAAACAATCAACAAAAAAAAAGTTTAAAAATAAGAAAACATTAAATATGTTGTTCGTTTCAAAATTCTAACATATAGCACCTGAAGAAGGCCAGAACATACAACAGCCGAAACATTGTGAATATGGCAATAAAGATGAAGATAACAGTACGAATGATGTAAATAGTTGGCAGTATCAAATATGAGCTACAGAGGAGCGTTTCGGTTACCAGTCATTTTTACTGTTTTTAAACTACAATTCTCCGAGATTTTCTCTCGTACATTCATATCTGCTCGATGCATATCCAAATGTAAACAAATGATGTCATACATTATGAAATGGACAAAGTCCGACAATTATTTTAAGGTATTTTTTATGTTTATATGTTCTTTTTATAGATAAAAATATTTAAGTAAATGCTCTGTTTATAATAAACAGTATTAATGACATTTACTGGCCTGAATGTCCGAGAAATTTTCATAGAAAATGTGTCCTCCAACAGGAATTGAACCTGCATCCTATACGGAACAGTCATATAGCTTGATGTGCTTTTACCGATTGAGCCACAGAGGAGTGTTCGGTTAGCATAATCAATTTTAAAATCGACCTTGCTAACCGAAAATTTCAAATTGCTAATTTCAACTTAGGCAATTTCAATTGCTAAACGAAATTTTCAAATTGCTAATTTCAACTTAGGCAATTTCAATTGTTAACCGAAATTTTCAAATTGCTAATTTCAAAGCATCAAATATGTTATTCTAACAATTTGTATTGATAAAACCTCATTAACCATTTTTTTTTGCAACATGCTGATGCATTGTTGAAGTTATCACTAACATTTTTTGTTGAGATTTACAAACTCTACATTTCATTCAATTTTGCAAATCAGTTGATGAAATATAAAAACTTAAACATATGCAAAAAACAATATTGCATTTTTATTAAATAAGAATTTTTTATTTTAATCATTAAATTTTTTTAAAATAGGTGGCGTATTTTGTATGTTAAATAATAAAACTTAATTTTTCTGAAAAAAATTAATGAAAATTTATTGTACTAAGCTATGCACCCTAGTAAAAACAAGTGTACTTTGTATCCGCTTACATGTTTGCACTTCTCTCCAAAATCTGATTTTGATCAGTCAATGTATCTCTATTTCAGGGTGGGTGATGAATGGACAGAATTCACAAAATTTTATATATAGATTATAAAGAGAAGTTTACAACCTAAAAAGAAACTTGTCATAGAGGAAATAACCAAATTTCTGTTCATTAAACAAGATGAATCAATTATTCAGTATCTTTACAGATAGAGAAAAGCTAGTAGGTTCCATGAATTTGAGAAACTTGGAACTCGAGATTTGACTATTGACAAATTAATTCAATTAAATGTTATTCTGACAATTTGCATTGATAAAACCTATTTAGCATTATCTAAAAATCTAAAAAAAAGTCTAAAATATAAAAATAGACTAGCTACTAGCAACCATCAATGTAACTGATAGCCATTCTGAAGCTGAACTATTTTGCATATTTATATTTTTGAGAGGGTGTGATGGATGAACAGATTAGCAGAATTCACAAAATTTTATACATAGATTATAAAAGGAAGTTTACAAACTAAAAAGAACTTGTCACAGCAGAAATAATCAAATTTCTGTTCATTAAACAAGATGATTCAATTATTCAATATCTTTATAGATAGAGAAAAGCTAGCAGGTTCTATGAATTTGAGAAACTTGGAACTCGAGATTTGACTATTGACAAATTGATTAAATTAAATGTTTCCGAAGCTGAACTATTTTGTCTTTTTATTTTTTTAAATAACTTTATTTGTCAACAAGACAAATAAATATAAGTCAGGTGAAAGAAAGAGCAAACAAATGCTAGTGTCTTCTCGTATGTAAACACAAGGAAAGATGTCACTTTTTTGACAAAATGAAAGCCTTCTTAGTGATTTTGCTTCTTATTGCATCCCCAGAACTCCACAAGGAGTAATAAAAGTTAAAGTGCCTTGAACTTTTTTTGTTTCCATTGTCAAAACATGTATGCAAATAATGATGAACAAGTTACTTCGTTGTTTATAAATAGAAAAAAATAATTCACCTTCACAAAGGCTATCAGGTATATCGATGGTCACCAGTAGCTTCCATAAAATTATTCAGGCATGGATGATAGTAACCGCTAGTGGTCATCATCACATTCCTCCATGTTACTAGCATGGTTATCATCTTTGACCACTTCACTGTCAATATCCACTCGAGTAAAGCCTTCAAAATCATCATCGGAGTCCTAATCAAAGAAAAACTCCTGATTAAAGGCTTCATTGGATGTTGATGTGGCCATTTTTGTTTACAAAAATTGCAAAAAAATTAACATGGGTTTAATTGATGTTACCCCTCGTGTAGAGTTTAGAAGAATTCAAAATGACATTGGAAAATGGAAGTTTAACCTTCTTCCAAAGCAGTAGTAGATTTCCAGCTTAAAATACTGGAAATAACAGTTGACAAGTGTTTATTTATAGGAACCATTTCAAGGCAACAGAATGTGTGTAAAGCAGCAAAGGGAGAGAACTCTATGGGGACTATTGTCAGCTGCAACATGGTAACAGTTAAATAAATACACAACCACTAAAATTGGCAAAATTTTATTGGCACAGATAATTATTACCAGGTTCTGTAAGGGGGTGGGGATATATGAGTGATACAATCAGTAATAATATGGAATTGGAAAATGAAGAACTGAGTTCCAATTCCAGTTAGGTTCATTATATGCAAATAGCCTTGGGAAAGGCATGAACTTGCCACTTCTGCCTCCGGCTATGGGTTAATTAATAAAATTTGTATCAGTAAAATTCATTTTCTCCAAAAACTTTTTACAATATAAAACTATTTTCTTTAAATCGTTCATTCATTTTATTCAGGGCATTTTGTGCTGTTGTGGTCACCACTCCCCTCCATCTCACAATTAGGGTTCGTGGTGGTATTCAAGGCAGAATAGTGCAAAAAGGCTTGCCAGGTATGCATCACATTGTATACTAAAAGTACGAAAACCCTTTTTGATGAATATAAAATTCTTATATTTTGAGTTTTTATTAACAGAATCAAAAACAATTTTGGCAAAACCAGTGGATAAACATAGCTAATAATTATTTACATTATTTACATTGTTCAGACTGTTGTCCTCATCTTTATTGCCATATTTACGACATTTTGGCTGTTATGGGCTCCAGTCCTCATCAGATCATTGGAATTTCAAACTGAACCCTTTGTTGTCCTCGTCTTTATTGCCATATTCATGATGCTTCGACTATTGTGTGTTCATATCTTCTTCAGGAGGTTGGAATTTTGAGCTGAACCTTTTATTTCATCCACCAGGGTAGATTGGAAACCTGGCCCAGTGGATAGAAGTGATGGTGAGATCCAGTGACTTGACCTAAGAGTTGTGAGTTCAATACCTGGCTACTGCAGTGGTGAACAAAAAAACTTGGAGAGTTGAGTTAAAACAGCCTGAACAATGTAAATAATGTACATAATACCTCATCTCACTAATATAGACAGAAATTGGTATTTATTTACATTATTCGATCTGTTGTCCTCATTTTTATTGGCATAATCCCAACATTTTGGCCATTATATGGTCCTGTCTTCTTCAGGAGGTTGGAATTTTGAACTGAACCCTTTATTTTGTCCACCAGGGTAGATTGTTCTAGTTCCACGTGCCGTGCCTCTTTCAGATGTCTCCGTTATCTCCCTTTACTTCAACTTAGCCTGGTATTGAACTCAAAACTCATTTCTTGTATTTAAAGTAAACATTGAAATAAAAAAAAAAAAAACACCTGCATCATACAAGGATTATCTGATGATATCTGTCGATATTTCTGAGATACATAATTATTTACATTATTCAGACTGTTGTCCTAATCTTTATTGCCATATTGATGAAGTTTCAGCCATTATAGACTCAGGTCTTCTTCAGGATCTTTCTATATTTCTGAGATGAGGTATTGTAACTATTTACATTGTACAGACTGTTATCCTCTTTAGTGATGTATTCACCTTCAACATCTGTCTATATTTCTGAGATGAGGTATTTTAACTATTTATACTATTTACATTGTTCGGATTGTTGTCCTCATCTTTATTGCTATATTCACCACATCTTGGCTGTTCTGCTCCAGTCCACATCAGATGATTGAAATTTCGAACTGAACCCTTTATTTCATCCACTGGGGTAAATTGTTCTAGTTCCACATGCCATGCCTCTTCCAGATGTCTCTGTTATCTGCCTTTAACTCAACTGCCCAAGTTTTTATTCACCACTGTTGTAGCCAGGTATTGAATATGGAAATAAAGCTGAGGACAACAGTCTTAATAATGTAAATAATTACAATACCTTATCTTGGAAATATAGATAGATATTGGCATTTACGTTTAAAATTAAATCATCCTCAACCTTATATAACCAATAGTTTAAGAATATATTAGGTTGGTGCAAAAATAATGACAGTTTTTGACGTATTTTTAACGTCAAAAACCGTCATTATTTTTGCACCAACCTAATATTTTTCTTATTCTTAAGATTTTATTAAACTTAGAATTAATAAAAAAAAATTATATCCTTTTATTATTAAATTTTCTTACCTGTTTGGGGTTATAAAATATCTAATTGCAGTAAATGTGTGTTTTTTTAAATTATTCTGAATTTAAGAGTTGTTGAATGATCATAGAACAAAAGGAGTCAGAGGCAATAATTCAGAATTATTTTGTCTTTGAATATCCATACCAAAAAGCAACAGTTGCTAAAAAAAAAAATGGAAAAAAAAAAATTCTGTTAAAAACTCATTTTTCAACTTTTGAAAAATGTCTATTTGATAAAAAAAATTTCAAAATCATGCTGAAAAATTACAAGTAAATTTTTTAAAAATGTAGTTATTTTTTTTCTTTTCTGTCCAATCTGAAAGAAATAATCTGTTTTATTAAATTATGCAAGCATCAACTCAGAAAAATGAAATAATTCTTTGACAGTACTTGCATAATTTTAAATAACTCCCGTTAATTTTTTTTAGTCTTCTTGAATAATTTTGGTTTGGCTTGTTACTTTTAACAGCATATCCACCTCAATGGGTTTATTTAGTGCCAACAAGATTTTTATTGCAGGTAATAATTTTCATCTGTCTATTTTAGTATATATTGGGTTAGTTTGGTTTGTTTTATGGTATATCAACTTCAATGGATTTATTTAATGCCAACAAGATTTTTATTGCAGATATTAATTTTTTGTTTTTCCAAAAATGTATTTCTGGTATTAAAATGTATTTTTATACTTTCATAGAGTTTTGACCCCCTTTTGCAGGGTGTAACTATTTGCCCATAGCTGGGACCCTGACAGGTTTGGTCTGTTTTGTTTTATGGCATATCAACCTCAATTCGTTATTTAATACCGACAAGATTTTTATTACTGGTAAAAAATTTTTCCCAAAAGTATTTCTAGTAATATTTTTTCCAAAAATATATTGCTCATATTTAAAAAAAAAAAAAAAAAAAAATATATTGCTGGTAATAATTTTTCCTCAAAAATTTATTGCTTGTAATAATTTTTTATAAAAATGTATTGCTGGTATTAAAACCTATTCTTACATTTTCATAGTGTTATGACTCCAGTTTGAGGGTTAATTATTTGTCTATAGCTGGGACCCTAACAGGTGATACCACCCTTGTCCAGGGTAGACCTAGGAACACTAGCAATTAAGAGGTGGTTCCATGCACCTCAAAATCTCCTGATCAGAGGAATTGTTGCTGGGTGTAGTTAATTGTCTTAACCAGGACGGGAATAATTTTACTAAGATTTAGGATGAATTTTCTATATGTCCACACTTAACATTTCACAATTACTGAAATTTTCAGGGAGTCTTCTATAACTGAGATAAAAATTGACAAACACCCCTAAAAATTAAAAAAATACTCGTATCAATAGCAGGTGAAGCAGACCCCACAAAAATATTTATTAATGAATAAGTAATTAAAGTTCTGTTTGAATTGAATTATCATTCTCTGATATTTTTCAAATATTTTAAAACAAGTGGTAGCGATATTTTGCATTTATTTTGGTTTGGAGGCGTGTGTCGTGGGGCAATGGATATCAGCTCAGAGTGAGAACATTTATGTACAAATACCATTGGGAAAGATCTCCATCACTTCTCTCTTCAGCTATGGGTTAAATAGCAGGAGAAGATTGGGTTCTTTAGCCTTGGTTGGTTAACCAGTCTACTGCAGAAAGAAATGGCAACCTACTGCAGGAAAAATCTTCTGCCTTGTCAGTCATGTATCAAAAGATACATGATCGCCCAAGATAAATATATGTCAGACAAATCTTGGCTGAGATTTATATTTTATTTCAGCTTGAATTAAACTTCATAAAGTTACCTTTCTTCGAGATGTCTTGCATTATGACAGCCACTATCACTAGTGATGATGTTTTCGTTGCACTTTTAAAAATGCCATTTTACTAAGAAGATAGTGACTTTTTTATTTGGCCATTTTCTCATCGACCATTCTTTTGTTTTTTTACAAAAGTACTGACCAACTTAGAAAACACAAGGAGGGGACATTTTTCTTTGTGACATAATTTAATTGAAAAAAAAATACGTAAGATAATCGTTAGGATTCTTGTCCCGCGTTTAATGGCCGACGTAACTTCCTTTTCTAACGACGCTCTTCACACAATGAGGTTGAAAAGTTCACCTTTCAAAATGGCGGCGCAAAATAATCAACACCGCCTAAAAATATTACACTACAGTGTACACACAGTAAATCCTAATCCATCTTTGCTGTTATATTTTTCAGATACATAAACCATAAAAGTTTATACATTGGATCATCTTGTAAGTGTCTAAAACTTGATTTTACTAATTAACTCGAACAAATAGAAAATAGTTTGTAATAATGGTCGTTTCGTATTCGAGTTTTGTTTTATTCAGCAACTTTATTGTTTCTCGTTATAATTTTGAGTAAATAATTGAATAATGTTTGTTGACGATAGTCTTTTCATAAATTTGCTATATTTATTTTCTTCTTGCTTGAGTTCCAGCTTTGTAATTGTTTAGGTGAGAACATTTAGGGGCAAACATTCTTGCATACCATATGTTCAGTAATTCGCCGAAAAAACAGTATATGATGAAAAAAAGGCCCCAAACTTAATAAAAGCAAAGTTTTATCGTCTAAATGTTTCATGTTATTAATAAAAGAAAAGACCAAAGTATTTTTTAAATTTTTTTATTCCTTTCTAACACGTTTGAAATTTTGGTTGAAAATTTTTTTTTTTTTTTTACGTCAGCGGTCGCGTTTAGCATTAGTTTTTTTTAGCACTTTTTTCAGTTGAAAAACATTAATTTGGAAATTCTTGCAAACATCAAGTAATTGTCGGATTTTAATGAAACTTTCAGAACTTGTTAAAAAATGAATGAAATTATTTTAGAAATGTTTGCTTTTTAGAAAGTCATGGCAAATAATATAAACATAAGTCTGGAAAACTGGAATACTTGTCTGGAAAAACCTTAGGTGTTTTGGCTTGTAAATGGACAAACCAATACCCAAGGAAAAATAAGGGATAAAAAAAAAAGAAAGAACTAAGAACATGTAATTGAGGTGCAAACAATCGTCCAGAATCCAAGCTCAGAGTCCAAAGAAAAAAAAAACACCAAAACAAGTAAAGCAAAAGTAACTAAGTAAAGTGCTCGATACACTAAGTAGAACAAATCTAACTATGAACCTAAAGAGCCAGGCAAACCTGCCTAAGTTTCACCAAAGCAGATTGTCAGTGCACGTTGACCAGTGTACCCTGACGATCCATGTAGGTGAAACCTAGGTATTTTTTGCCTAGCTCTTTAGGTTCAGTTATTTTTTTTTTTTGGCACACTCTTTAGGTTCATAGTTGTTTTTCATCTGTAACACCTCGCTTACTTAATTTTATGAAAACTCGAATAGCTTTGTAATTTTTTAATTAAATGCAGGAGACTTTGAAGAATATAAATCATTTTTTTTTTTGTTTTGTAAATCGAAGAGCATTTCTACCTAAACTTTAGCTCTTAATTGTAAAATACAAAACCCAATAAAACTAAGACATTATTTAATTAAAAAAGCTTTTAATGTTTTTTATGAATAATATATATTAAGGACATTTTTGTCTGAAGCCAAAATATTTTTTGATGAAAAATGAATTTTTACAAGAATTGTTTTCTCTTTTTTTCAATTTGAAATACAAAATGTGGTAAAGTTGTTAAATATTTTAAAATTATGTTTGAATATTTAATTTCTTTTTTGTAATTGTTTACGTGATGACATTTAGGGGCAAACATTCTTGCAGTTCTTGATTTTGATGTGTTGATAAAAACGTACAAAAATAACTTATATAAAAGATAATTTTATCATAATAACCATTGTCATTTATAAGACAAGTGAGTGGAGAAAATGTAATGAAAACATAGTTTTATTGTCAAAATATTTGTTATTAAGAGGAAATATCAAAGTATTTTTTGAATATTTAGTTAAATTTTTTACTCCTTTTCAGAACATTCAAAATTTTAATTAAAAAATTTGTTTTTCTTGTGTCAGTGAGCATAGGAAATTTTAGCTTCTTTTTTGCGGTTACAGACACATTAATTTTGGTTTGGTTTGTTATGTTTTACAGCATATTAACCTCAATGGGTCATTTAATGCTGACAACTTTTTTTTTTCCTGGCAATATTTTTGTTTTGTCAAAAATCCATTTCTGTTAATATATTTTTTCTCAAAAATGTATAGCTGGTAATATTATTTTTCCAAAAAGGTATACCTGGTAATATAATTTTTTTCAAAAATGTACAGCTGGCAACATTATTTTTTCAAAAACATAGAGGTCTTGCTGTTGGATGTTGTTTATCATCTTACCCAGGATGCAGATGTAGTTTATCAGACAAAAAAACAAAACAAATCACCAAGTCTGATTGTGATGACATCATCAGTTAGTACAAAATGTTTGAGGAGGAAGCTGCTGGAAATATAGGTTTCAATAATTTCATCAAGAATGAACACCCTATGGGCACTTTGTTCTACTCTTCTTTGTCTAGCAATGAAGAATATTAAAAACTGTGGAAAGTTGATTGCTGGTACTCTTTCATTGACTCAGTGGAGAGAGGTTTTTCAATCAATACGTAAATTTCCACTTACAATATGAAACAGCAGAAGATTCTGGTTGCACAGTGCATTATCATGGACTATTTGGCAACAGCTGGAGGTGCTGGAAATGTTTCCATGACAAAGGCTCTTTGCTGCATTGCTTCCAATGCCAAAACAGCATACAACCAATACCTTGAGGCTGATAAGAAAAAAAAGGCATGAAAAAGCAACTGGACAAGAACGTAATTCCATGCTTATGGAAATTGAAGAACTGAAGACCAAAAAACACAAACTTAAAAGTTGTACATAAGATTTACTCAAGTCTGCTGACAGCTATGAAGAGAAAGCTAGACAGACTCAGAACTTCCCACTTATTGGAAAGTCCAATGCTATGTGAAAATCTGAAAAGGACAAATCCATAGAGATATCCAAATTAGAGGAGCTGAACGCTAAACTAGATGAACTGATAAAAATGTTAACATCATTGTGTTCTCTGTCAGGTGCAATGAAAGCCATGAGTAGTAGGGGAAGATAAAAATGTGTCGTTCTTTTCTGAAAGTTTCTATTTGTAGTTCTGTACATTAAAACTATTATACTTAACTTCACAGGAAATGTGCAGCAGTCAAGAATTTTTGTGACATTCACAAACCATGAGAAGTCTTGATAGCTGAAATGTGTAGCAGTAAAAATTAAAGTGGCTACTCCAAACTGTAAAATGCTGCACAAAAAATGTAACATAAACAGGTCTGTATTCAGTTGTGTTTTAGCCTTCAACACTTGCATTTCTTCATTGCTTTCAACTGATTTATGTGGCATGAATTATTGGAACCAGCTGTAGCTTTTCTTTGAACATCTCATCTTACTTGGAGGCACTTAGAATGTTCCCATGATTATGGCTCTTCCATTCAGTGCTTCCAATGCCAGAACAGCATACAAGTTGAGGCTGAGAAGAAAAAATACAGGAAGAAACAGCTGGACAAAAACAGAAATCTATTCTTATCGAAACTGAAGAACTGAAGACCAAAGAAAAACACAAGCTTAAAAGTTGAACACAAGATTTACTCATGTCGGCTGACAGCTATGTGGAGAAAGCTGAGCAGACTCAGAACTTCACACTTATTGCAAAGTCCAATGTCATGCAAAGATCTGCAAAGTACAAATCCATAGAGATATCAAAATTGGAAGAGAAGCTGAATGCTAAACTAGATGGACTGATAAAAATGTTATCAGTGTTCTGTGCTATGAGCAACAAAAGCCATGAATAGTAGGGTAGCTAAAATGTGTAATATTTTTGTGAAAATTTCTGTTTGTAGTTCTATTCATTAAAACCACTAAACATAACTTCACATGAAATGTGCAGTTAAGAATTTTCATAAACCATGAGTCGTCTAGATATCTGAAATGTGTAGCAATAAAAATTAAAGGTTGTAATTTAAAATTTTCAAGTGCAGTAGAACTCCTGTGTAGAATGCTGCACAAAATATGTAATATGACCAGGTCTGCATTCAGTTGGGTTTTAGCCTCTAACATTTGGATTTCTTCACTGCTTTCAACTGATTTATGGACATCTCATCTATCATACTGTTAAAAGATAAATCACAAAGTTTGTTTTTGAAATTGATGTGTGTGTGTGTGTTGGAAATTTTTAAACATATCTTTTGGAAACCTGAATGTACGTAACTTGCTTTTTTTGTCTTTAAAAGTTTCTTTTATCATATTAATCGTCTGTCATTGATAGAAGATCCATACATTTACATGGGACTAATAAATATTCCATGAGGAATAACATTTAAGGCTTGAAAGAGAAATTATTACTCTTAGTAAATAGTTGCCTGTATTATAATAAAATCTGTAGATAAAAATCCACTTTATCATTAGTGTATTGAAATATATAAGGACTTCAGCAATTTAACAAATTAATTTTATTATCTGGTATTCTATATATGTATTTTTTTTTTTTTACAGGTGTTTCAGCTAAATGTTTACTGAATATGACAAAGCTAAAAAGTTTTGGAACTTTGAATGGAAAATGACTAATAGATAAAAAAACAAACATAAAAACCCATACTGCTGAATGCATTTTGAAAATAAACTATATTCTTGTGATGTGTTTAGTTGTTCCTATTCACAGACAAGATATTTGAGCTGGTATATGTGAAAACAGATCATGTGTACTTTCTTTACCATGAAAGTCAAGTTTGGATTACATTTGTTGCACCACTGGAAAGAAAGCAGAAAATTTTAAAATATCACTCCTTTTTTTTTTTTTTTAGAGAAGTGAGGTTTGAGGCAATACATGGAAAAACAGTCAAAAAAAGAACCATATGCTTGTGAAGTATGTGGCTTATTATTTTCAAAGCAATCACTTTTAGTGAATCACATAAAAACACACATTGGAGAGAAACCATATTCTTATGAAGTGGGTGATTCTTCCTTTTCAAAACATTCATATTTAAATGACCCTATGCAAATACTCAATGGAGAGAAGCCATATGCCTGTGAGGTATGTGGCTCTTCCTTCTCCAATAAGTCAAACTTGAACCGACATATGCGAAGACACACTGGAGAGAAACCATATTCTTGTGAAGTGTGTAATTCATCCTTCTCAAGACATTCATATTTGAGGGAACATATGCGACGACACAATGGAGAAAGGCCATATTCTTGTGAAATATGTGGTACCTCTTTTACTAATAAGTCAAATTTGAACCAACATATACGAACACACACAGGAGAGAAACCATATTTATGTGCAGTGTGTGACTCATCCTTTTCAAACAAGTCACGCTTGGCTGAACATTTTCGAACACACACAGGAGAGAAACCTTATGTGTGTGGGGTATGTGACTCAGCATTTGCACAAAATTCAAGTTTAAGACAACATTTGCAAACACATACTGGAGAAAAACCGTATTCTTGTGAAGTATGTGGCTCTGCCTTTTCAAAGAAATCACATTTAGTAAGTCACATGAAAACACACACTGGCGAGAAACCATATACTTGTGAAGTATGTTCCTTTCCTTTTTCAATGAAATCATGTTTAGTAGACCACATGCGAACACACACAGGAGAAAAGCCCTATTCTTGTGAAGTGTGTGGTTCATCATTTTCCCAGAAGTCAAGTTTGAAGCGGCATATGCGTACACACACTGGAGAGAAACCTTATTCTTGTGATATTTGTGTTGCTTCCTTTGCTGTTAAATCACATTTGGTTGATCACATGCGAATACACACTGGAGAGAAGCCATATTCTTGTGAAATATGTGGCACTTCCTTTTCACAAAAGTCACATTTGCCGGGACATATGCGAACACACACTGGAGAGAAACCATATTCGTGTAAAGTGTGTGCCTCTTCCTTTACACAGAAGGCAAAATTGGTGTCACATATGCAAATTCACATGAGAGAAAAACCATTTCCTTGTGATGTCTGTGGATCTCCCTTTTTACTGAAATCAAGATGGAAACAACATATGCAGACACACATTGGAAATAAATAATATTTACATTTTCATGAAAGATTTTAAACACAATTTTCAATTATATTTTTTCAAATTTGTGGATGTTTTTTATATAAATTATGTCACAATGGTACGTATCTAAATAAATATATACTTGAACACCATTTTCTTATTAAAATATTTACAATTTAAAATATTTCTATTAAAATTACGGGTTGCAAAATCAATATAGTTGACAATTCTGAAATAAGAATATCCACTAAAATTTTGACAGGATTTTAAGTATTTAGACTATTTACATCATTTGGACGGTTGTCTTCATCTTTATTGCCATATTCACGATGTTTCAGCTGTTGTATGTTCCGGTCTTCTTCAGGTGATATACGTCAGAATTTTGAACCTTTTTTTAATAAAGGTCCTAATCTCTCATGTTAATTGTTTATTGAATCTCCGGAAAAGAAAATATTACAAATTACTAAATACAAGTTATGGTTCCGTCTGCTGTGGTGAGGTACTGAACTCACAACTCTTTGGGTCGTACAACGGCCAAAACATTGTGCATATGGCAATAAAGATGAGGACAACAGTATGAATGATGTAAATGATAGTGTAAATAGTTACAAAACCTCATCTCAGAAATATAGATCATGAAGAAGGCCGAAGCATACAGCGGCTGAAACATTATGAATATGGTAAATACTGTGAAGTTTTCAATATGCCTTAACAAAAAAAATTCTAGCAAATGAGAATTTCAGGAAGGGTTCCGTCTACCCAGTTTCACTCACAAGGCTTGGGTTTATCCATGGTGTAGTTTTCAGGCACTTTTCAAAGGTGCCATATGCTGGCATTGCCTCCTCCAGACTGATAACATCATGACATCACCTTCCTAACAAATCAACCATAGTGAAAAATATTTCCTGCCAACTGTTTACATCATTCAGACTGTTGTCTTCATCTTTATTGCCATATTCACGATGTTTTGGCTGTTGTATGTTTTGGCCTTCTTCAAGTGATATTTGTTGGAATTTTGAACCAAACTTCAAAATTCTATTTTTATATTTTAGAATGAGAGATAATTTTAACGAAGTTTCATCAATACAAATTGTTATAATAACATATTTAACCGTTACCCTGCTAATTTTTAAAATTCCCCTCCTCTGCCACTGCATTTTTTTGAGAGTGTGAAAACATAAATACCTACTGTTTTAAAATTGTTATAACTTTCTTTGTATTGTGCATATAGATTTTAATTTTTGTATACTAATAAAAGAATAAATGAGTAATATTTTGATGTAATGCATGACGTTTTGCATGAATGTTTTGATATTGAAAACAAAATTGAAATGCGAAATAAAAAACAAATACATTAAAAATACATAAATAATTCAGCATACTTTAAATTTTATTACTCCTTGTGAAGTTAAATAAGCAAAATCGCTAAGGCTTTCATTTCATCATTTTTATAATCTATGTATAAAATTTTGTGAATTCTGCTAGTCTGTTCATCCATCACACCCTCTCAAAAATATAAATATATAAAATAGTTCAGCTTCAGGATTAGGTCATTTACCGTGTTGTGCAGTAATATGAATCTATTTTTGGGGTGTACGATGAAATTTGTTTGGCCTTGAAAAATATTGCATCATCTGTAATTGCATCAGATTTTCATCACACTCAGACACTATTGTCTTGACTGTCGATTAGTTGTCATACCACCATTGTCTGAGGTGGACATTACTCCAAGGAAGTGTACGAAAATTGTAACACTGCATGAACACACTGCAAGCCTTACCTGTGAGCACAGTACTATAGACTAACCCAGAAACTCTACTGATTTAAATCTGTGGTCAATCTTTAAGGAATGACTTCATGGAATGGACATACGAATTACTAACATGTGCACTGGGTCATGTTTCATTGGAAAAAGACAAAAAAAAAATAATAATAATAACAATATTATTTCAATTTGCACAAGGGTGTATATTCAAATGATATAAAAACGCCTTTATTTGAGTGATTTTTACTTTATTAGTGGCAAATCATAAGCTAATTTTCTGACATTTAAATTTTACAATTATTTTATTTATTTTTTGTTTTTGATATTTGGCGTTGAGCTTGGTATTTCAAGCCTGAACCAACTAAAAGAACTCTTTCATGGCATTAATTCATATAATATCTTACAGTTTCTTAAATCAAACTGTATTCCAAAATATCGCTTCAACAAAACTACAACATAAAACACATCTAGTAATTCTGTTCCACACAAACACGTATTCAAATGCGAAAGCAGAAAAACATATTTTTCTTACTTCAAAGCTCCCAAGAAAATTAAATTTAGGGAGTAAATGACCCATAAGGAATTGATATGCCATTAAACAAATCAATCTTCTCCTGCTATATTAATGTAAATGCAACAAAAGAAATATTTTTATTGACAGAGGTAAGATACTGGTATTTACATACATAAAAAAGACTTTTTCCATAAATGAAAATAGTTTATTGATATTGTGGAATCTTCCACATTAGCCTTCCACCCTTTTCGGAAAGATGTATTCTTTCCTAAAAAAAAAGCTTTAATCAATCACCCCCTTCGTTTCTGTAAATTCAATCTTCTTTTGGTTAAGAAACACTAAACTGTAGCAAAGTCAAAACAGATCCTTTTTTCCGCCGAGTTCCCAGGAGCTGATTTTTAAACGCCAAAGTCTATAAAAACAACCACATGACTCAATTCAAGTCAGTCAGTCATCAAGTTTCGTGAGATGCAAACCAAACTCCACACATGTCAATTCACTGACTCAACATCACTTCAAAATTCTCAACAAACTCAACACAGCACTCAATCGACTATTGTCCGTGTGGTAATCAAATTACAATTGACTTAAAAAGTGAACGTTTTCACTACACAAACAGTAATTGTACAATTCATCAATTTAGCCAAACAGTTAAAGGCAAACAACTCTTCACAACTTAAATTCTAACTAACAAGTAACACTAATATTTGAACGAACACATTAGAGATTTTTCTTTGCAAAAATCAAATTATTTTAATTTCACTAACAAATCAAAACCATTAACTTTTATTGACCAAATTTCTACATGAACATTCTTCATAACTTTGTCTGAATTCACACAATCAACAAACATTCTGTTATCCTTGCATGTATATTGTCGGAGTTAGCTCCTCCTTAGCTTCTTACCTTTCAACAGAGGTCTCTCTCCCCTGGCTATAAATACTCGCTGACCCTTCGCCTCTTCCTCTTTTTGCCTCAGGCTTTCAGCCTTACCACTTCGCAGATGTGAACGCTCACAGATACAGCGTTTTCCAAATGCTGGGAACACACTAAGAACAATACACGTATGTACGAACATTCACCACAACACAACACACATAATATTCACCACACACACTCTGTCCATGTAACTTGGAACCTTTCTTGTTATTAATACATATATTTGTTTACATATATTTATCGGTCTTGTGTTTGTTTTTCCTTGTCTTCTTTGGACTTAATTAAAGTCCAACTTTCTCATGTAGTTGGACCGGCTAGCAGGAAAATCTTAACTTACATGTGTTCTTCTATTTCTACTCAACACCATCGCCACAGTCCTCTACAATTGTATATATAAAAAATCTCTTTATTGTTGGATCTCTAGCCACTGTGTTTTTAGTAATTTCTTGCAATGCAAATTGTCCTTATATTCTTTATTTGATCTACATGTTGTAAGATAATGCATAATAAGCACGCATAATCTTTGCCTTACATAAATTTCCTTCTGATACATTTTTACTCAGCTACAACCTGCAACAATATATTTATCTTCATTGTATTGCTTAATGTCATTGATATAAATGCACTAAAAGAGATATCTTTGACAACATTAAGGTTCTGCTACTTATATAAGACATTTAAGGTTTGAAAGATTAGTAAATAGTTGTCTGTATTATAATAAAATCTGTAGATAAAAATCCACTTTACCATTAGTGTATTGAAATATATAAAGACATCAGAAGTTTAACAAATAAATGTCATTATCTTGTATTCTATATAAGTATATTTTTTTACATGTGTTTCAACGAAATGCTTACTGAATATGATAAACATCAAAACTAAAAATTAGTGGTGGTCCCTACTAAGGTTTAAAATAGGTACCTCCACGAGGAGGCCTAGTGGAGTAATGGGTAGCAGCTCAGATTGAGGAATCAGAGAGCCAGGTTCAAATCCCAGTTGAATCCATTACATTCACTTATGTGCTTCTTCTCCAATGCTATGAGTAAATAGCAGGACAAACTGGGTTCTATAGCTTTGGATGGCAACTGGTCTACCGCAGAAAGAAATGCAACCTACTGCTGGAAAAAAATCTGCCTTGTCAGTCATGTATCGAAAGATACATGATTGCCTAAGTGTGTATCATGCATGGCACATGACTGACCTTCACAAGATCGCTAAAAAATCACCCTACCGTAATGAAAACCTGTTAAAACAGAACGTAAACATAATTTTGTTGTTAAAATCTTTGTTATTAAGAGGAAGGATCAAAGTACTTTTCGGTTATTTTTTCTTGCCTTTAAGCATAGCAAATTTTGGTCTCTTTGTATCGGTACACATAAATTTAGAATTCTCGAAAAAATCAAATAATTTGGATTTTAATTAAATTTTCAGACTTTATTCACAAATGAATTAAATTATTTTAAATATTGGTACACACATCCCACACATCCGCAACATGTTTCAATCCCTTAATTTTATAAAAACTTGATAAATTGAACGAGATTTTTAGTAACTACTAGCAGTAGAGCCCGGCGTCGCCCGGGGATGTAACAGTAAGAGATAGATCAAGTATGGACCATCATAAAGACTGATAAATAAAATTGACAAAGATTATTGTTTAAGGTTGACGGACACGCATGTCTTAATTAGTTTTTTTTTTTTTTTTTTTTTTTTTTTACGAATTGGTCAAACCCAAACTCAAACAAAAACATTGTTTTCAATCGTTATGAGTCTACTGATTGAATTTATTATAAACAATTGTTTTGTAAATGGAATTTTAAAGCATTCTGAATGTAAAAATAAAGAAAAAAGTGTGCAAGACAATAAGAAACACTACCTGACAAAAAAAGTGAAGTTTTGTTGAAATCGGTTTGAAAAATGTAGGAAATCCGTTCCCATATATAAAAGAACACACACACAAACAACCTGGGTTTTTAAGTATAACTCGATATGAGTTGTCCCCCTTTCATTCTCGTGATGCCTCTTGATCGTGTTTTCAAATTGATTTCGTGCAAAAACAATTATGTTTTTCTAATTTTTGGCGCTGTCAGAGCCTCCGCAAGGTAATTTTACGTAGTCCTGTGAAGTTTTGTTGAAATCGGTAGAAAAATGTAGGAAATCCGATCCAATATATAAACGTACAGACACGCATACACACACAACCTGGATTTTATAATAAGTATGATATTATTTAAAAGCAGAATTCTTTGAAGAATTTAAATCACTGAATTTTTAAACCTTACTTATACTGAATTAGTTAACTGTTGCTATACTGCCTTCAAAAGTTTCTTTTATTGTCATATTAATCATATCGATAGAATTAAGATCCAGAGATTCTGTGAGATTTAATCATATTAACATTTAAGGTTTGAAAGAGAAATTATTACTCTTAGTAAATAGTTGCCTGTATTATAATAAAATTAGTAGATAAAAATCCACTGTACAATTAGTGTATTGAAATATATAAGTACTTCAGCAATTCATCAAATGAATTTTATTATCTGGTATTATTATCTTTTGTTTTTTTATCCAGGTGTTTCAGCTAAATTTTTAATGAATATGATGAGCATCAAAACTAAAAAAAATTGAAACTTTGAATGACAAATGACTAATTGATAAAAAAAAACAAACATAAAAACCTATTTACATTGTTCGGGCTATCATCCTCATCTTTGTGGCCATATTTATCGTAACGTTTCGACCGTTGTGCGCTCCGGCCTTCTTTATACTATTGTTGATTTTTGTATATCATTGTTAATACAATATTTTATTAATGTTCACTGAGCTTGATTATTTTTCTCTCGTGTTTATTGTGCATAATTCATGTGGGGTGTTGTTTTACATGAACACAGCTTTCCTTCTTGATTATATTCACGGTGACCCTAGCCAATAATTCTTACAGCATCACTACAAGCACATAGTATAAAATATAGGATACAAATCCTATATCATTCCAACAAATAACTAAAAAAAACACAAAGTAGATTTGCACACCCGCAAAATCAGATCAAAACGATTAAAAATAGATTTCGCAATAACGTGTGAAATTAATTTTCTGACCAATGAAAGGAGGCGGTTTGCTAAACCCAAAAAAAGATAACGAGCCAGTGTGAAAAAAAAGTCAACAATAAATACAGAGTTTCAAGTCAGTCGCCAGTCAGAAGGGCACAGAGATCATAGAAGACTGACAGTAAATTCCATCACTGACTCAACCCGACACTAAGAGCCGAAAGTGGATTAGGAAAGGAACAACAACAACAAATTTACAACTGACTCCAAAACAATTCATAAGTACATTTTCCTTTTATCTTTTTATTCCTCATTCACACTCTCTTTTTCAACTTAAATTGATCACCCCTTTTTCCTTTACACATATACAAAAACAAGAGAAACAGACATTATTCTGCTACTCTGTTGAAAGACAGCGAACACAGACATTTTTGTCAAAATCACATTTTGCTTAAACTAACTAAAACATTAATCTGTTTTACCCTATTCACAAAAAATAAATATACAATGTTCTATTTTCTACAAACCATGCAATTTCAATTCGAAAACTTCTCACATTTCTACACAACACCAGGGAAGCGACTGTGCCGGCAGCAAGTAAAGACGACATTAGCTGCTGGATTAAAACAACAGAGTCGTCTATTTTACATCCGGGACAGAAGTAACGGATATTTATTTTTAGTCGACACCGGCACTCAGATCAGTGTTATCCCACCAAATACAAAACAAAAACCTACATTCTCCACATACACATTGCAGGCAGCAAATGGATCAAAGATAGAAACATACGGTGAGATATCACTAACGCTCGATTTGGGTCTAAGAAGATCTTTTCCATGGATTTTCACACAAGCAAATGTGAAAACACCTATCCTAGGAGCGGATTTCCTATCCCATTTCGATTTATCAGTGAATATGGATGCACACTCTCTCATTGACAGTAACACAAACTTAAGAACAAAGGGAATCACCTCAATCTACAAGTCAACAGGAATTAGTTCAGCAATACCAACAGCTAATGGCCTACATGAACTGATAAAAAAATTTCCTACACTAACCACGCCTTTAGCACATACAGTAAAAAAAAGCAAAGTAAACAGATATACTAAGTCCCCTCCTGGGCATTTTCTAAATCCAGATGGTAGATTAACGAATCTTCACATGGACATTGTGGGTCCCTTACCAGAAACGGACATAGTTACCTACTCACTATTATCGACCGATTCAGAAGATGGCCTGTCGTTGTTCCTCTAAGGGATATATCTGCAGAAACGATCTCTAAAAGTATATTACATAAGTGGATTGCCGTTTTTGGTTGCCCCTCCGTAATAACTACAGACCGAGGTTCGCAGTTCCAATCTACGCTCTTTGATGTGTTCACAAAACTATTGGGAGTTAAGCATATAACAACAACGGCTTATCACCCACGTACGAATGGCTTAATTGAACGTTTCCATAGGCAACTTAAGACAGCATTAACTGCAAATAATGATTCCAAGACGTGGTTAGAAAATCTACCGCTAATATTACTATCCATTCGGAATGTAATCAAAGAAGATTTAGGATGTACAGCATCCGAAATTGTTTTTGGAACGTTCTTGACGTTACCAGGACAGTTTTATGATAAATCCAATCAACTCCAACCAACTACATCTTTTGTACAAAGATTTAAGCAAAGAATGAATGAACTAGTTTTCACACCCACTAGAACACAAACAAAAGACCTTTACACTCCAAAAGACCTCCACAATTGTGAATATGTTTTCGTACGAAACGACACCGTAAAAAGGCCTCTTTGCCCTACTTATACGGGACCTTGCCAAGTAGTCAACAGAAAACCCAAATATTTCACAATTGTAGCAAAAGGCAAGCAAGACACTGTCTCTATAGACAGACTAAAACCAGCGTACTTGGATTTACCTATAAAGGAAAGTATGTCGGAAGAACATTCTACAACCGCGACTAATACCAACGTAAGTGAAACATTTTCTACACCTCCAAACACACCTAAAAACATTACCACAAGATCGGGTAGACACGTACACTGGCCTACTCATTTTAAAACATATATTAGATATTGAAAAATATTTTCAATATTTATCAATCTGCAGGGGGGTTTATAGGATACAAATCCTATATCATTCCAACAAATGACTAAAAAACATTTTTGAACTCGGTCAACCCAGCGCAAAATTTAGGTTTAGCTTTTTGAGTCTTCAGTTTCCTTTTTCAGTAAACTTAGCTAGGGTATGTATACTCATTGGCCCCTTTTATTTCTGTCCCTATCTTTCTTTAAGTTTAATTCCCCATCCCCTCCCTCGTTAGGTGGTAAGTGACGTCAGTTCTCTGGTGGATGCAGGGCGTTTTTCGTTTCGGGTGTGATTTTTCGTATCTGTTGTTGTGTCTGAATGAGTGCATGTCCGTGCTAGTGTTTGGGATGAATGAATGTTTTTAATTTTTATAGTCCTGCATTAATTTCGTCTAGTTAACTGATGTTTCTGTAACATTTAGTGATTGTGGGGTTTTTATTACTAACACGATTTTGTTTAGTTTCTTGTAAATAGTTATTTGTTTCATACTGTAAATACTCATTGGGGTTACTTTTTAAAGTTTTAAATTGTTCTTTTATTCCCCTCCCTGCACAGACCACAAATTGTACATATGGGGTCTAGTTAGTATTTTCATGGAGTCATTGGGGTATTATGGTGGGTGTGGTGAGAAAGGTAAGTAAGAATGTGTTGTTTTGGTGCAAGAAATATTGTTAGTATGATTGGGTCAGCGTTTGTTGGCTAGCTAAGTTTAGAAGTTAAGACAGAAGACCGACCACTTCCCCATTCTCCATTTCGGCCTTGTGCCACATTTTCTGCTCTAGCACAGTAATAAATAACCTTTTCCCATCTGGCTTGTCAGACGGTATCCCCCAGACGAAGGGCAAAGTCTCGTCTCGGGAAACTGACTTGGTTTTTACGTGGTCTATAGGGAATTTTTGTTCGAGCCTACGGGCTCGGATACCCCACTTTAAACTCGGCCTTGTGCCACATCTTGCTGCGTGGGGCAGCGGGTAAATATTTCTTTTTCCGTCGGGCCTCGTGCCGCATTCCACCTCGCGTGGAGGTGAGGTAAATCTCTTTTTCTTCTTCATTTCAGCAACAAGATGTAAGCCCTTAGAAGATCAGCGTTTCCCATTTCTGGAAAACGCTATGAACATTACAAACATTCACCAAAGAACACACAAATTAAGTCTCCCAATTTTCATGTACTTGGATCTTTTAATATTCTACCAGGAGTTACACTACCTCTACAGACTAAAGATAAAGAGAATTTTAAATTTATTGTTTACATTTTTTTCCTATACAATAGCTGTTCGATAATGTTAACATATCAAGACGTACCAATGTTTTTAAAAAAGCCTCAGAGTCAACAAAAGTTTATTTATACTAAAATTCATGTTTCTTTCCATACAGAGGAGCGTTTTTTTGGAGACTATGAGGATTTTTCAAAGTGAGTCGGAATTTAAGTTCAAAGAAGGCATTTTTAAGGGGTTTTTTTTTAAGTTTTTTGTTTGTTTTATTTTTTCTTTTTAAATATAAATTTCCTTTGGGGATTTAACATGCAAAAATTATGAACATTCAATTCAAAAATCAAAATTAGCTGCAGTACACGAATGAAGTACTAGGGGTGTGGATATAAATAAATTTAATAGATTTGAAAAAATATTTCAACAAAAACTTTAAAAAAGTTTCAATATATTTTTAATAAAAGATTCAATATAAATTTAATTCATTAATGAATTGAATAAATGCTGAAAATTTAATGAAATAAAATTTCAAAAAATCGCTGGTTTTTTTTTACTTTTTTTGTTAAACTTTTCGAAACAAGTGGAAAGTTTTAATTTTTTATTGTGTTGATTTTGGCGGTGTAAGCATTTGGATAGGTTGAGACGAACTAAACTTTAGTAATTTGTCTCAACTTATTTCATTTTTATTTTTTTAAAGTGATGCAATTGTTTGATGACGAAAAAGATCCTTGTTCTGATTTTGACTTGCTTTTTAGAACGGAGCTCTTCCAGACGCGAGGTACGAAAGTCCATTGCCTCAAAAAACAAACGACACCGTCTGATAGATTATATATAGTCTGAGTGAAATACTGATCCGCCTTGTCTGGGTCTTCACCTTTGGTCACTTTGTAAGTATCTAAACTAAAGACTTATTTTACAAATTAACTTGAACAAATATTAAACTTTTCGAAGACCGCTTCATATTCGGTTGTCATTGGAAGTACCTCTACGAAATCGCTAAAAAAAATCAGCATACCATGATGAAAACCTGCTCCCAAAACGTAATGAAAACAGTTTTATCGTCAAAATCTTTGTTATTATTAAGAGGAACGATCAAAGTATTTTTTGAATATTTAATTAAATTTTTGACTCCTTTTTAGAACATTCGAAATTTTGATTAAAAACCTTGTTTTTCTAATGTCAGCGGTTATAATCTTTTAGCAAATTGCCGCTTCTTTTTTTGCGGTGACAGACACTTAAATTTGAAAATTCCTGCAAAAATCAAATAATTGTCGGATTTTAATGAAATTTTAGGACTTAATAATGTTTGAAATTTTTTTATTAGAAAATCTTGATAAAAATATTTTTTTATTTTACAATGTATCCATATCTCCACTTTGTCACTAAAAAAAAAAAGCCCTCCAAAAACTTAATAAAAACAAAGTTTCATTGTCAAACAAAATGTTTTAATTAAGAAGAAAGAACAAAGTATTTTTTAAATGTTTTACTTCTTTCGAAATTTTAGTTAAAAATCTTGTTTTTTTTTTTGTTTTTTTTTTGTTTATGTATCAGCAGAGTAACAGAGCTGGTAATAATAGACATTTTCGCACCTGTTTTTCGGTATTCTAAAATTTGGAAATTAATTCAAAACTCAAATAATTGTTGGATTTTAATGAAATTTTCTGGACTTACTCACAAATGAATGAAATTATTTTTTAAATTTTTCTTATTAGAAAATCTTGGTATATATATATATATATTTACATGTGTTTCAGCTCCTTAATACTATGAAAACTTGAGAAATTCATCGAAAAATATTTTAGTGACTGCAGAATTCTTTGAAGAATTTAAATCACTGATTTTATTTTATTTTATTTTTTTATAAATCAAACCTGGTCTTACTGAAAATCTGTTCTGAATCAAAAAATAAAAAACAGAATAAAACTAAGACATTATTTTAGAGAAGCTTTTAATTGCTTTTATGAATAATATATTACAGACAATACTGTCTGAAGAAAAAAATTTTTGACGAAAAATCATTTTTTACAAATTTTGTTTTCAGTTTTTTAAAATTTTAAATTGAATACTTTATAAAAATTTTAAATCTTTTAAAATCCATTTTCACTTTGATAATTCTTAGGAAATATTGTTATTAAGTAACTGTATTTACTTAACTAGATGTAAATAAATTGATTAACACATCATAAAAATAAGACCAGTAGTTAGGAAATGCTTGCATTTTATGCTATAAGTAAGTAATATTTGTTTCAAATCAGATTAATTAAACTTTAAATCAGCTAATCATGTAAAGTTTCAGAATTTGTAGAAATTCATTTTTCTCCCACTTAATATTTATATTAGTTATAAGTAGAAGTCCTTGGAGAATTTAAATCATCAATTTCATTTTTTATAAACTATAACTCCCAGTTACCAAAAACTTGCTCTAAATCATAAAATAAAAAAATATAATAATACTAAGACATTATTAAATTCGAAAAACTTTGAATTGCTTTTGCAAATAAGATAATTATGAACACTGATATTATTTTTTTTTGATAAAACATACAAAAAAGCCAATCACATTATATTTGTCAAGTAATTTTTACAATCATGTACCCATTGAGAAAATTAGTTAAATTTCCAGCTATCAATATGTCAGTAGAGCTGTCAACACCTAATGAAAACACCAAACACTGTGTTAGAAAATGCATTTCTGCAATATCTTAAACTAAATGTAAATAACATTTGTTTCAAATCATTAATTAAACTTTAAATCAGCTAATCAAGTAAAGTTTCAGAAAAGTATATTTCACTTTTGAAATATTTTTTAATGGTGCTGACAGATGGCTAAAATCTGGAATTTTTTTTTAAATAGCTAAAAGAAAAAATTTTAGCTGTTTTTAATCATCTGTCAGCATTATTAGAAAATTGAAATTTGTTTTGAAATGCAGCAAAGTATTTTGCTTATTGGAAATATTAAATCTAATCTATTAGTTTGAAATGAGAACTAAAATAAAAGATTTAAGGATGATTTTTCATTTTTAAAAATTAAATTAAAACTAAACCTTAGGTATCACATTTCTTTGGAGGTACTTGTGATTTAGGTACTGCCAAAGATTGGCTAATAATTGAGCATACATGATGAAAAATACTGAAACTTAATAAAAAGAAAGTTTTTAAAAAATAGAATCAGAAATAGATTGAGAAATGAGAAAAAAATCTTACAAGAGAAAATTGATTAAAAGAAAAAAATTCAAAATATTCTTTCCAAATCACCATTGAGGTTTCTTTTTTTTTTGTTTTTTTGTTAAGATGATGTTAATTTTATTACATTAAATTCAAGTCTTTGAAAACTATGTTCTTATACAGCATTCAATGATGTACACACTGCTGAATAAATCTTGTCTTAGATATTTGCAATGTTCAAATTTGCCACCAACTTTTGATTTTGATTTGGTCTCAAATTTCTTCAATACTTTATTCTTTTAGTCTCAGATGTGTTCATTCCTTTATTCTTAGATTTGTTCAATCCTTTATTCTTAGATTTGTTCATTCCTTTATTTTAGATTTGTTCATTCCTTTATTCTTAGATTTGTTCATTCCTTTATTCTTAGATTTGTTCATTCCTTTATTCTTAGATTTGTTCATTCCTTTATTCTTAGATTTGTTCATTCCTTTATTCTTAGATTTGTTCATTCCTTTATTCTTAGATTTGTTCATTCCTTTATTCTTAGATTTGTTCATTCCTTTATTCTTAGATTTGTTCATTCCTTTATTCTTTCAGTCTTAGATTTGTTTATTCCTTTATTCTTAGATGGTTTTGAACAATCCTAGTTGACATATGGCTTGCCTACAACCAGGATTGTTCATAAGCATTTTTGATTCTCACCTGTCGAAATGCAGGTGAAATGCACTGAAACCAAGTTGCAGTTTTGTAGTGAGTAAAATGGTTTTGTCTATATGATAAAGTTATAATTATATATATATATATATATATATATATATATATTAAGACTAGTTTATTGTGGCACAAGGCTACAGTCATGAGATACTTGTGAGGATTGAACACTAATGAATTGGTCAGTGAGACAAACTTCTTAATCATTGCACTACAGTATGCACCTAATGTGTGTATGGTATATATTGTATGTAGGGATTTCTATATGAATGTGTAACTTTGTACGTGTCTGTACATATATATATATATATATATATATATATATATATATAATACCAAATTGTAATTGGTAGGGATTATTCCAAAGAGGACTTTTAGTCCATATGAGAGGTCAGTGTATGATACAGGGCAAATTGTAGTAATAATAAGGAAAAAAACCTTAAAAATATATATCTATATATTGATTACATTTCAGAAAATGTAGTCAGTTTAACAAGATAAATATACCTAGGCCTCACGATTGCCTCTAGCATGAAACAGACTATTGCCTTTAAGTGTTGACTTCAATGTTCACTTGTATATTTATATTTACACACGCGCTATCTCTGATATTTAGCACTTTATCCCATAAATATAGCACATCTTAAGACTATATTTCTTCACACACACACACACATATATATATATATATATATATATATATAATGATCTTTAGAAAAGGGATCATATTTTATTAATAAAATATGATACAAAAGTGTCATTATTCTCCTGAATGTTTCTGTCTTGCATATGGCATTGACCAGATTCCACTTAGATATCTTGGAGTCTGTTATTATTAATATACAACATCCTTCCTTGTGCAGACAAAGAGAGTTAAAGCATAAGTTGGCCTTATTTAAGGAACTAGTTGTTAATTCTATGCGTTACCAGGAAGATTTTTTTTCCCTCCCCTAGTCTGGGTAATTTATATTTCTTTAATATCAGTCATTGATAATAATTTTTCAACAATATAATTTTTAACATATATATATATGTATGTATGTATGTATGTGTAGTAGTGTAAATGTATTATTTTATGCATTTGTTTAGTTCAAAAGTTTGAAGCCACCTGCAGAATTAGATGCCACACAATGTATATTACTGGCTTTCTCATATACAGTACAGTTCAAAAGTTTGTTGCAACCCTTGGTAATGTTTTAAATTAGCCCCAAATGTAGTTGTTTTGTACTTTAAATAAGGGAAAATTATTCTATATGGTTAAAAAAAAGTGAGACATGATTTTTAAAAAAAAGAAAAAAGCATTTTATGATTAAATTTTGCTCTTGTCAAAATATCCTCCTTTTGTCTTGATTACTGCAGCACAAATTTTTGGCATTTTTTGCAAAAGTTCCTCAAAGTATAAATTTGATAATTGTTTCTATTCTTCTTTAATGACTCTTTTCAATTTTTTTTTCACTCTTCTGTCAAGCTCATTCCATATTCTACACTTTGCTCTTGCTTGTGTATTTTTTCTTTCTTTCCTTCTTTTTTTTTTTGTCAGGACCCACATTTTGAGAAATCATGCCCTAAGGTGTGCGACTATTTCCTCACCGTGTATAAAGTGGCTTAATCTCATTCTAGTTTTGAATTCCTCAGTATCTGTCTATATTTCTGAGATGAGGTATTATGTACATTATTTACATTATTCAAACTATTGTCCTCATCTTTGTCGCGATATTATTACGTTTCGGCTGTTGTACACTCCAACCTTCTTCAGGTGGTTGGAATGTTGAACTGAACCTTTTATTTCACTCACTGGGGTAGACTGTTACAATTCCACGTGCCATGTTTAATGGATGTCAGTTATCAGTTATCTCCTGTTAATTTCCCTCTGAAAGTTCTCCACTGCCTTAACTGGGTATTGAAATCACATTCTTTTGGTCCTGTCACTGGATCTAACTAACGCCTTTATCCAGTGTGCCATGTGTCCTTGAAATAAAGGGTTCAGTTCAACATTCCAACCACCTGAAGAAGGCCAGAGCATACAACACCTGAAATGTAATAAATATTGCGACAAAGATGAGGACAGTGGTTCTGAATTCCTGTATCATATTTTAAATATATAATTTTTCTTTTCTTTTTCAGATGTCGCAGCTTTAAAATATTTCATAAACTTTTTTAATTAGATGAATTGCTTGACGTCCTAAAATAAAGAAAATATGGAAAGCCATACAGGAAAAAATAAACGGTTTTTGAAGAAGAATATATTTTTGTGGCATGCATGGGACTTATTTTTAGGCGGCGACAAATTTGAGATGACTGTTGTGAATATATATTGAATAGATAACATATGCTTGAGCAGCTTATTCTTTTCACAAAAATCATAAAATATACTTGTAAAGTAAGCAGCTGTTCATTTTCAGAACACGAGTTACAGTTATCAGATGTCATATTGATGCTGATATATGTGAACACACTGGAGAGAAGTCATGAATACGGCTTGTCTTTTTCAGAAGTCCAGGCTATATTTACAAACACACTGGAAAGGGAAGAGATACTTGTAAAATGGATGATACTTCATTTTTAGAGAAGTCAAGCCTGAGGCAACATCTGGGAACAAAAACTAGAGAGAAACCATATTCTTGTGAAGTATGTGGCTTTTCCTTTTCAAAGGAATCACTTTTGGTGAGTCATATGCGAACACACACTGGAGAAAAACCATATTCTTGTGAAGTGTGTAACTCATCCTTTTCAAAACATTCATATTTAAAGGAACATATGCGAATACACAATGGAGAGAAACCATATTCTTGTGAAATCTGTGGCTCTTCCTTTTCTAATAAGTCAAACTTGAACCGACATATGCGAACACATACTGGAGAGAAACCATATTCTTGTGAAGTGTGTGGCTTTTCCTTTTCAAACAGGTCACACTTAGTGGAACATATGCGAACACACACTGGAGAGAAACCATATGTCTGTGGCATGTGTAGATCTGCTTTTGCACTAAACTCAAGTTTAAGGTTACATTTGCGAACACATACTGGAGAAAAACCATATTCTTGTGAAGTGTGTGGCTTTTCCTTTTCACAGAAATCACATTTGGTGAATCACATGAAAACACACACAGGAGAGAAGCCATATACTTGTGAAGT
>OZ010575.1:134428722-134431222 GCA_963932145.1 Acanthosepion lycidas
ACATATACACACACATATATATATATATACATACACATACATACATATACATGTACACACATACACATACATCCATATATATACATATATACATAGACACACACACACACATATATATACACACAAACATCTACACGCATACAGACATGTATATACTACACACACACACATACATATATATATATATATACACATACACACATACATATACATGTACGCACACATACACATATAAATACATACACACATACACATACATATATATACATACGCACACATATATACACGTATATCCACCTATACCCTATACACACATTTTCCACATACATATACATAAATACACATGCACCCACATACACATATATACATACACACACATACAAAAAACAGATATATATACACACATATATATATATATATATATATATATATATATATATAAAAATGTACACACATATACCTACATATACACACATACATCCATAGGCATCCACTCCTTACCCATTTACACACACTTGTACATATGAACATACGCATACATGCGCATAAACATATATACCTAAAACCTTACATTTCTATACAATTAAACAAAAAAACAATGTATCCCTGTATCTATCCGTTTAGCTATACATACATACACATATACACGCACATCTATACACACATATATATACACATACATACATACACATACATATATATGGGTACATATATACCAAAACATACGCACACCCACACATATACATATACATACATATATATACATACATATACACACATCCCTGCATATATATCCTTCTATATATACCTACACCCACATACGTATACATGAATATATACACATACACACACATATCCATACATATATATACCAATACACACACCCGTAGCCAAGTACATACATACATACATACACATACATGCATATACACACACATACACATATATATATATATATATATATATATATATATATATATATATATATACCCACATACATACAAATACATACATATAAATTAGAATTTAAGAACTAAATAAGTAAAATTTCAACAGTTTATATATACACATATACCCACATACATACAAATACGTACAAATACATACATATAAATTAGAATTTAAGAACTAAATAAGTAAAATTTCAACAATTTGGGCGTAAAAAAAAACAAAAAAAACCATAGCGCATCACAAAAACATACACAATGATCTATATAGAGATAAACAAAATAAACATAATAGTCATTCCGTTAAAATGTCATGCCCGATGTTTTGAACCAAGATGGAACTGACATAAGTGACAGAAAGTTACAAAACGGTGTTTATGTTTTGAATCTTTTCTTATGTCTACATTTAGAAAATATCTCATTACGAAGATTCAACAGTTCATCTTGATTTTTATCTTTGATAATAAAAATTTATTTCCGCCAAGCACAGATCACACCGATCGCGGAAGTTATTAGGTGTTTTGGCTCTTGATAGGTATCTCCATTTCAAAAGTGGGGTTAACCCCTTATCCACCAGATCCCAGTAGTGTTTGGATAAGGAAGTTTGACTTCTAAGGCATCTATATCTAAAAGAGTGTCTATGGTTGTATAGACGCTGCTTCCAATTACTGGCGGATATACCTATATATCTTTTTTTCTCGTTTATATTTTCCTCGGGAAAGATAGTTGCCTCGTATATTACATTTTTGTAGTTACATTTACCCCCGATTGGGCAATGATCTTTATTCCTACAATTGCAGGTAGGGTTACTTGATTGAGTCACATTACAATGGTAGTTTCTAAGTATTCTGCAATTATGGGAAGATATGATTTTCTGCATATTTCTAACGCATGAGTAACTAATTTTCAGAGTCTTCCTATTGAAAATTTTACTTAATGGATGTTTACTGTGAAAATGTTTATCAATTAATTTCAGAAAAAAACTTCCTATATCAATATTAGAGATCTTGCAATATGGTGGGTTGAACCATATTACCTTCCTCTTTCTATTTTTAGATCTGTTATTGTTCTGATTTACAAGTTCTCCGTTATAGTTTAATTCCTGTCTAAAACCACTATTTTTGAGGGCCTGATTGTATATAAATTTATTATCATTAAAGACTTTTTGGCTAGAAGATAGCTTATTTATTCTAGTATTCACAGTTTTTTAGGGATGTGGTCTATCACATGTTTAGGGTGGTTAGAGTGGACGTTGATATATAGGGGTGTTTGATCAACTTTATGGAAGGGTTTAAAGGTATCATTAGATAGATTTAGTGTAATATCCAAAAAGTTGACTATTTTCATGTTGGAAGATATTTCAATTTTAAGGCCTAAGTATTTGAAGGCCCTAATTATCTTCTTATGTAAGCTAGAAGTCAAGGGGCCATTGCTATTTGGGACAATGATTAGGCCGTCATCTCTATAAATTCCGACTTGGCTAAGGTTAACTACTCTACTCAAGGTGTCGAGAATATATATGCCCACCAGATCTGCAATTTGGGCGGAATCAA
>OZ010575.1:134453884-134456384 GCA_963932145.1 Acanthosepion lycidas
TCTAGTTTTGTCTGTGTTTTGTTTGTTACAGTTTCTTAAGATTATGAGACCATCGTCCCTGTAGAGTCCTGTGTCATTTCTATCTATTATTTTGCTCAGTTCGTTTAGTAAGTAAATGCCTATGATTTCGCATGCTTCTGCACCGTCAAAGCTTCCCATTGTAGTGTCAAATATCCCATCTCTCTTTATCCATGCTTCTTCATTGTGGAATAATAGTGATTTACGGGAGTGCTTAATGATGTTGATTTCGCTTGGTTGTATTATTACTTGTTCCTGAGCTAAGTTGATGGCCTTATCTAGCATACGTTCTGTTATGGATGGGTAAAATTCTTTTATGTCTAATTGTAAGAATTGGCAGTTTTGTTTGTTATTTATGCTGTGGAACCAGTCAATAGTTGTTTTCGTATTTTTCCACTGGTTTACTCCTAATTTCTTCCTAAGTTCAGAATTAATTCTTTCTAGTATTGTTTTACTTATTTTACCTAGTTCACTTTTGGCTGGGTTTATGAGTCTACATGCAGGATTGGTTTTGAAATTTTCTTTATGGTCTTTTAGTGTGATAAAGGCTCCTGCCTTGCTAATACAACTTATTCGGTCATCCAGGTCTAATTTTTGGGCGATTGTTTTAGCTTCCTTATTGATATCGTGTTCTGTTGTTTGGGGTGCCTTTTTGTATGTTTTGGTTATGTTGTTCTTCAGTAATTTATTGTGTGTAGGAGGACTTAGTTTGTATAAATTTCTCGTTTTGTCAGCAGCGATAAATACACTTGCTGAATTGTTTATTTTAGTTATATCTGCTTTTAGTTTTTTTTGGAATGCATCTTGTTTTTTGTGGAATTTTATGTTTCTAACTACGTCAGTTAAGTCTTTCTCGAAATTGTCTAATTCTTTTTGTTGTGGGGGGCATTTTTTTGTTTTAAAGCCGTATTTTTCCTTAAGTGTGTTGTTATTGTAAAGGTCCCGGTTTAAAAAGTGGACTTTCCATCTCATTCTTTTTAGGAAACTTTCTATTTTTTCAATTAATTTTAGTTTATATATAGGGGGGGATGGGATGGGTATGTTTTTTAGGGAGTAGTCGAGGTTAAATTTTTCCATGTCCATACTGGGTTATAAATGTAGCGAAAGTGCTCTACTGTTTACCAGGAGCTTTATACAAACTAAGTCCTCCTACACACAATAAATTACTGAAGAACAACATAACCAAAACATACAAAAAGGCACCCCAAACAACAGAACACGATATCAATAAGGAAGCTAAAACAATCGCCCAAAAATTAGACCTGGATGACCGAATAAGTTGTATTAGCAAGGCAGGAGCCTTTATCACACTAAAAGACCATAAAGAAAATTTCAAAACCAATCCTGCATGTAGACTCATAAACCCAGCCAAAAGTGAACTAGGTAAAATAAGTAAAACAATACTAGAAAGAATTAATTCTGAACTTAGGAAGAAATTAGGAGTAAACCAGTGGAAAAATACGAAAACAACTATTGACTGGTTCCACAGCATAAATAACAAACAAAACTGCCAATTCTTACAATTAGACATAAAAGAATTTTACCCATCCATAACAGAACGTATGCTAGATAAGGCCATCAACTTAGCTCAGGAACAAGTAATAATACAACCAAGCGAAATCAACATCATTAAGCACTCCCGTAAATCACTATTATTCCACAATGAAGAAGCATGGATAAAGAGAGATGGGATATTTGACACTACAATGGGAAGCTTTGACGGTGCAGAAGCATGCGAAATCATAGGCATTTACTTACTAAACGAACTGAGCAAAATAATAGATAGAAATGACACAGGACTCTACAGGGACGATGGTCTCATAATCTTAAGAAACTGTAACAAACAAAACACAGACAAAACTAGAAAAGCAATAATAAAGATTTTTAAAAATAACGGATTCGACATAGATATAAAAACTAACCTAAACGAAGTAGATTTTCTAGATGTTACCTTCAACCTAAGAGAAGGCACACATAAACCATATAGAAAACCTAATGACAAACCACTCTACATACACACATCTTCCAACCATCCACCTTCTATAATCAAACAGATACCAAAATCGATTAACCGCAGGCTCTCTGACAATTCCTCCAATGAATCCCTATTTAACAAAGCTAAGAAAGACTATGAAACAGCCCTAAAAGATAGCGGATTCCCAGAAACACTCACATACTCACCACAGAATACAAAAAAGGCCAACAGAAGAAGAAATATCATATGGTTCAACCCACCGTACAGCAAGAACGTAAAAACAAACGTAGGGAAAATATTCTTCAAACTCTTACACAAACACTTCCCAGAATCAAGCACCTTACACAAGATATTCAACAAAAACACTGTAAAAATCAGCTACAGCTGCACCGAGAGCATGGCACAAATAATAAAAAAGCACAATAGGAAAATTATCAACAAACCACACGAACAAATTAAACCCACGTGCAACTGCAGAATAAAGAACGAATGTCCCTTAAACGGAAA
>OZ010575.1:134466384-134527190 GCA_963932145.1 Acanthosepion lycidas
TAAATATTAAATGAAAATCATATTCTTATAAAAGAAACATGAAGATTAAATAAGTGAGTATAATTAATTTTGATGTTCCCATTGTTGCTGTAATTGTTGGTGACAAAATTTTCATTATTCTTTGACTCTGTGGAATAAAGAAAAAACATTCACCAAAATCCTTGCAGAACTTGAAATATTTCCTGAAATTCACTTAGAATACCAGCCATAATGAGAAGCAACAGTATCCTTCCAAGTGTTATTCAAAACTTTTTATTGATATGACATTTGAGACAATCATTTCTTCATATTATTCAAATTTCAAACTAAAACATGTAAATATCTTTTTAACAAATTTTTTTTTTATCAGTTTTCACAATTTCATTCAAAGGAATCATTGTTACTACATCCTATAAAAATGTTCGTATCTTGCGATGTTGATTTTCAGACATGAATACAAGGCTTGAAAGATCTTGTGTTTTTTAAATTGTCAGAATGCTAGCAAGATCTTGTGTTTTTTAAATTGTCAGAATGCTAGAAAGATTTAGTTAAATTTAAGGGAGGTAAGTGTAAATAAAATATTTTAATAAAGAGTAAAAAAATGTTTTTTGATTGTGAATAGTTGGAATGTGTTCGGATTAAAGTGATTTTTATAAAAATTTCAGTAAAATTTGTTTTTTATATTTCTTCATTTTAAAATCTATTTTAGAATTTTAAAATGTATTTTAAAAAGTTGTTTTTTTTTATTTTGTGATTTATATTTTGCTAAAATGATAAAAAAATTGATTTTGGTTTAAATTTTGTTTTTAAAGGGATTAAAGTGACCATTTTTTAGATTGTTTTCAGGAAATTGTGAAAAAAAAGTTAGTCTGGAGCACTACATGAATAGACACTTTTAAAGTTTTATTATTTCAAGTTTTCTTTTTTTTGTTGTTTTATTGGTTTAGAAAAGTAGATTTGGTTTAAAAAAAATATATGGAAAAATAAAAATCAAGTTTAAGTCATTTTATTCGACTTTATGTAGGTCTGCCACAAATATTGAAGTTGTAATATCCCTAGAAAACCGTTAAAAGCACATAAAATCCTGTTACTGTACAATAAATAAGAATAAAAGTATATAAAATATATTGTTCACAAAACAGATAAAATTTTGGCACATATCAAATCTGATGCCCCAGGGATGAAGAATACTGTTATCAATAAGAAAAGAGGAAAAAATCTTTGAAGAGATGAAAAAACTTCTTTCTCCTTGATAGGTTGAAACATCAGCGTGCTGCTGTTAGAAATCATTCAAGTGTTGTCTTTGAGGACCTGAACAAAAAATACCCTGACGAGAAAGATGTAGAGTTTAAAGCAATTCAAGGCTGGTTTATGAGATTTAAAGAACAAAGAAGTTTTCACTCTATTAAGAAGCAAGATGAAAGTGCACCAGCTGACAAACAAGCTGCAGTTGATTTTCCTAACGCATTGGCTAAGATCATTGAAGAAAACGAGTTTCTTCTTGAACAGATTTTAAACATTGACGAAACTGGATTATATTAAAAGAAATTGCCAGACCGTTCTTTCATTGCTGGTGCTAAGCATATGGCTATATCGCTGATAAATTATTTTATTCAAAATACTGTATGTACGTATCATAAATACTGTAATATGCAATGGGGAGTGCTTATTTGCAGTTTATAGTGTGGTTATTTTCACTTAAGTCATTTTTTGACTGAAGTCGTGATCTGTGGAACCAATTAACGGCATAGGGTGAGGTATACCTGTATTGGTGTTTGATAATTTGTACTAGCTTTTCCATTCCTGATTAGTAAATATAGTTTTTTTAAGGTGAGGTATACCTGTATTTATTTTAATAAATAAAAAGAGCATCTACTCAAGAATGAGAGTCCACTTAAAGTAACATTTAAAGTTATAAAATCTGTCAGATTAAATAAAAACTTGATTGCTTCTTTAGAAAATTACTTTTTAAGTTTAGATACAAAACAGAGCAGATATGATCATTTTTAGGAATCTATGACGAGAAGGATTTTGCTTAAATGCACTGTTCATACATTGCTTGATCAGCAAAGATTCTTCATGGCAGAAGCAGATAAGGCACATTGGATCTAACAAAGGTTTCCTCTGCCCAAGAGGTCACAGGTTCGAGTCCAGCTTGAGAACACACAGATTTCTTTAATATTCATAGAGGTAGAGAAAAAGAAATATACTGTTTAATAAATAAACAGAGCATTTCCTCAAATAAGAGTATCCACTAAAAATAATGTTTAAAGTGATAAAAATTTGTCAGATTAACAAATAAAAAATCCATTACTTCTTTAAAAACTTAAATATAAATAAGTATATATACACAAAAAAATATACATATATAAACTAGAGTAGACTGAAAAAAAAATCACCCAATGCCATAATATATAATATAATAGTTAAATTCCCAGATCAATTCTGTGGACAAGACAGATTGGTATAAAATGACAATTGGAAAAAAGATCTTAGATTTTGCCGATGTGTTTCGTCTTCCGACTTTTTCAAGGCAAAAATGAAATCGAAATGTTCTTGTTGTTATAGTTACTTACCTTTATAGTAAGAGATTTTTTTTTTCATGTCAACAATATAATTAAATTCCCAGAAAAAGTCGGAAGACGAAACGCGTCGGCAAAATCTAAGATCTTTTTTCCAATTGTCATTTTATACCATATATATATATAGACAAGTGTTGTCTATTTTATGTAAGTTCTTTTCATATCGTCTGATAAGCTTAATAACATTATCATTAAATGAAGAAAGAAAATCACAATATTGATACATATTTTTTAATCCAATCTAAGCTTTCAGCTTACATAAGCCATTATCAAAGATGACAATTACATTATAATATATTAAACAATACATGGACAAGACAGTGATGATAGTCTGTTTCTGTTTACATGGAAGATTTCCAAGCAACAACAAACTTGTGCATATAAAGATGCTGGAAGCAAAAATCACACTGCAGCTCATGACGTCACACATGATCACACGAGAGTGAATTCAAAAAGTATTAAGTATGGGAAGCCGTTGGTATAAACCAATGGCTTCTGTTACCAATTATAAGCATTTAAGAATATTTGTAGAGATTTCATAGTTTATTTTGTTCGGGTTAGGTTTCAACTGTTTGATGTATATAGCATCAAGAATTTTTAGTTTCTGTTCATTGTTTTCATGTTTAAGTACAATTGTGTTTTCAACAAGGATTTTCCAAAATTGTGTACACGCCCAGGCATGTTTTAAATGCCTAAAAATGTTAGCGTTATCATTCAAATGTAGTGTCAAGTGTTGTGAAAGTGAGTTTGTGGTGTGACCAACATAAATATTATTTAATTCATTGGAGATACAATCTCCCAAAGGGCACTTGAATTTGTAAACTATGTTGCTTTTTGCAAATCGCTAACAGGGATCAAGGATTGGAATGACAAAAGCAGAAAAACCTCAAAAATACTTTCTAAACAACTAAAAATTGCCGCACAAGAACTACGCAACCATCCTGACGTAATTGTAAAAAAAGCTAATATGACCAACATTTTTGTCATCCTAAACATGTGTGATGTCATGAGCTGCAGTGCAATTTTCACTTCCAGCATCTTGTCGTTGCTTGGAAATCTTCCATGTAAACAGAAACAGACTATCATCACTGTCTTGTCCGTGTATTGCTTAATATATTGTCTATATTATTTAATGAAACATGCATCAATATATATATATATATATAGATGTTAATTATATCCAGTATTCTTGTTCTTTTGTTGTCTTCTCTCTTTAATAATGTTTTTTCCCATGCTTTCTAACACTCTGGAACTAATATCGGTCTATATCTCTGCAATGAGGTATTATGATAACTTGCATTATTTACATTATTCAAACTGTTATCCTCATCTTCATTGCCATATTCACAGCGTTTCTGATGTATGCTCTGGCCTTCTTCAGGTGATTGGAACTCTGTGATGAGGTATTATGATTACTTGCATTATTCACATTATTTAGATTGTTATCCTCATCTTCATTGCCATATTCATAACATTTTGGCCATTGTACACTCCAGCCTCCTTCAGAGGATTGGAATTTCAAACTGAACCCTTTATTTTGTCCACCAGGGTGGAATGTTCTAGTTCCACGTGCCAATCCTCTTGCAGATGTCTCAGTCATTTTCCTACACAGGTGAATGAAATAAAGCATTCAATTCGAAATTCAAATCACCTGCAGAACACTTTCCCCTGCCTTATAACTTTATCTGGCAAAAATTTAAATGACCATTAAAATTTCAATATCAGTTGATATATTTTCCTCCTGATTACTCTTTCCTCTTCCAATCACCTGAAGAAGGCCAGAGCGTACAATGGCTGAAACGTGAATATGGCAATGAAGATGAGGATAATAGTCTGAACACATGGCACAGTGGATAAAGGCGTTAGTTAGATCCAGTGACAGGACCCAAAGAGTGTGAGTTCAATACCCGCTTAAGGCAGAGGAGAACTTGGAGAGGGGAATTAACAAGAGATAACTGATAACTGACATCCATTAAATGTGGAGCTAGAACAGTCTACCCCCGTGAGAAAAATAAAGGGTTCAGTTTGACATTCTAAGCACCTGAAGAAGGCTGGAGCGTATCATGGCCGAAACATTGTAATAAATATGGCGATAAAGATGAGGACAATAGTCCAAATAATGTAAATAGTGTACATAATACTTTATCTCAGAAATATAGACAGATACCGAAGGGCCGAAACGTTGTAATAAATATGGCGACAAAGATGAGGACAATAGTCTGAACAATGTAAATAGTGTACATAATACCTCATCTCAGAAATATAGACAGATACTGAAGGGCTGAAACGTTGTAATAAATATGGTGACAAAAATGAGGACAATAGTCCGAATAATGTAAATACTCTACATAATACAATGCTTATACTTACTTACTCTAACTGCTAGACCAGAATGAAACAAAAGGCATTGACAACGTTATTTTATTATCGTCATTATAAAAGAGAATAAACTGTCTGTGGTAGAAACTTAAATTTTTGTATGTTTCCTGAATTGTTTATCTATGAACATGCACAGTGACATGCAGAAGTTTTGGTGATGCCAGGAGACAACTCCTTCCATAATCCTAAGACTCAAGTAGGGATACCTATAGTGCTTAATACTGAGAAAGGAAGACATTTAAAAGAGCGAAATAAAAATTTAGCTTATATTTAAATTGAATAAAGTGCTTTCAATTATTTTTTTTTTTACATAAAAAAAATAAATTGAAAGCACTTTATTCAATTTAAATATAAGCTAAATTTTTATTTTGCTCTTTACTTGGATGCCCTATACATCACCATAAAAAATAAACTGTTTAGTTTAGTTTTTCCTTCTGCTTGTGCTGTTAGACGTCACGAGGAAACAGTCATGTGTCAGCAGCAAGGCAAGTGGCCTGGACGAGAGATATCTCATGGGTTCTGAGAGTGTCTACCAATGAGTCACTGCAGCATCTTGTAGATCTGCCTCTCACTCCGCAGCTAGAGTACCTGAGGGTGTATTCTCATAAGGCTGGTTGATTGATAGGCATATGAGTGAGGTGTCTAAACCACTTGATCCTCTGTCGTTCAGTCTCTTATTCCCTCGATCTTGTCTTATTGCTTAATCTTCTCAAACCTGGTCTTGTTTGCTGCTTTCCTCAGCCATTTCATCTCACAAGACTATCAGTTTCCTCTCAAAGGTTTTTGTTAGGGGCCCATGTCTGGCACTGGTAGGGTTAGGGTTAGGGTTAGGGTCAGTGTTCGTAGGAAAATGGCGTTGCTGAAATTTGCCTTTATTTAGATAAATAAATAAATATTTTGTAAAATAAATAAAAATTATTTTAAATAAATAAATCATTTTTATTTATTTATTTAAAATAATTTTTAACATAAAAATTGTTAAATAATAAAAATTATTTTTTTAAAAATATTTTTATTTAATTTAGCATAAATTTTTAGTTATTTAAAATAATTTTTATTTATTTAAAAATTTTTATTTCTTTATTTAAAATAAATTATTTAACATAAAAATATGTTAAATAAAAAATTTTTTAAATTAAATAAATAATTTTTATTTATTTAACATAATTTTTACATTAAATAAAAATTATTTTAGATAATAAATAATAAATAAAAATTATGTTGAATAAATAAAATAAATAAAAATTATGTTGAATAAATAAAATTATGTTGAATAAATAAAAATTATGTTGAATAAATAAAAATTATGTTGAATAAATAAAATAAATAAAAATTATGTTGAATAAATAAAATAAATAAAAATTATGTTGAATAAATAAAAATTATTTTAAATAATAAATTATTAGGTTGGTGCAAAAATAATGACGTAATAATGTCGTTTTTTGACGTATTTTTTAACGTCAAAAAACGACATTATTACGTCATTATTTTTACACCAACCTAATACATGAAAAAATTCTTGTTGATAAGCGTCATTAGCAACAAGAAAGGAGTTAAGAAGCTTCATTTGAGTCAAATGAAGCTCAAATGATTTGACTAATAATTCAGCTTTTTTTTATAGTGGGTGGTTACAAACGAGAGGGGAGATGAGATGTGTTTATTTTATTACCGCGATCACCAACAGGTTTTCTATAGTCTCAGAAAACGTAGTATCTTGTTTACTTTTTTAAAATATGACAGCTTTTATTATAGTCAATCATCGTAAAACTTCGTAAATAGTTTTGTATATTTTAACAGAAGGGACGAAATAAAGTTAAACACCGGTTTAGCGATTTCCTTTGTTCTTCGAAGAAGACGATATTTTCCAAAAGATAATTTGACGTTTGAATTTGTTTTTTATTTTTTTCGGTTGTTTTCTTTGAATTATTCTGTATTCCTGTCATTGATTTAATTTCAATGAATATATAAAATAGAAATTGTGTCGGTGATTGACTGGATTCCTGGAAGAAAGAAGCAAAAAAAAAAAAAAAAAAAAAAGACAAACAAAATAACAAGGCAAGACTGCTTTCTCGTCTTTTACAGCGTGGAGGTTTTTTTTAGTTTTTTTTTTTTTTTTCTTTCTTTTTTTAGTTTATTTTTTCTTATTTTACATCCACTTTCTACATTTTTATTGTCTTTCATAAATCATAATTGTTTAAAAAGACATAAAATCCAGAAATAAGAAATTTCTTGTGTAGACATTATAAACTTCTTCAATCAAATTCTGAATCTTAAGGCAGACGATTTTTTCTATTTTTGATTTTTTGTTCATTTCTTCAAATTCAACGATGAAAAAAAATAAATAAAAAATATTTCTAAAAAAAATTTTCAAGAATAATTTCGTTCACTTGTAAATAAGTTTTGAAAGTTTCATAAAAATCCGACAATTATTTGAATTTTTCAACATTTTCTTACAAACAATCAATGTTTTACCGGAACAAAAAGGCGCTAAAGTCCTTAATTAATCTTTGGTCGACCACTACCCCCGCCACCAATAAGAAGATTTTTAAAACTCAAATTTCGAAAGTGTTAGAAAGGATTAAAAAATTTAATAAAATAATAAAAAAAATACTTTGATCTTTCCTCTAACTTAACATAAACATTTTGACGATAAAACTTTGTTTTTTAATTTTATATCAAATTTGGGGCTATTTTATGATGCTATGCTGTTTTTTCAGTGAAAAATGGAGAGGCTAAAAAAAATTATGATTTTTTAACAATATTCTATTTTAAGGATGTATTTTTCATGTATTTTTTATCATTATGTAAGTTGTAGGCATAGACTTCTTAAAATATAGTGAAAGAAATGATTTTGAATACTAAAAAAATAGATAATTAATGCCCGTGGACTGCTTTTTATCTAGCCTCATATTCTGAGTACACTTTGTTCCCCCATAAATAAAAACTGAAATATAATTCAACTTCACTTCAGTGATGAATCAAGATTTAGATTAGAATCTGTAAAATGAAAACTGACAATAAAATAAAAAAAAAGAAATGAAACATGCAATTCTTGCATCAGAAATAAAACGAAAATTAACATACAGCAGAAGATTATTGACTTCAAATCTATTTTGTATCTGTCTATGTTTTTGAGATGAGGTAATTATTTACACTGTTTACATTGTTCAGATTGTTGTCCTCATCTTTATTGCCATATTCACAGCAGTTCAGCCGTTGTATACTCTGGCCTTGTTTAGGTGGTTGGAATTTTTGTTCACCGAGGTAGATTTTTCCAGTTCCACATGCCATGCCTCTTCCAGATATCTCAGTATCAGTTATTTCCCTTTAACTCAACTCTCCAAGTTTTTGTTCAGCTCAGCCAGTTATCATAACCCTTTGGGTTAAGTTAATGAATTTCTTCCCCCACAGCTTTTATCCACTGACCCATGTGCCCTTGAGGACTTGACACAAAGAGTTGTGAGTTCAGAAATCAGATCAAATTACCAAGGAGGAAGCTTTCTCTTCATCTTCCTCTTTTGTCAAATTCTCTGTCTTTAGGCAGAAAGGAACCTAGACAAGGTTATGCCAAAGAGCAGAGTTTCATTTGGGCAGGTAGACAAACCTGACCCCGTGTATATGGGGTCTATGGGCAATTTTTGCTGAGCCTAAGGGCTTGCAAAGCCCCACGTTAAAAACTGGCCTTGTGTCACATCTTGCCTTTTGAGGAGATTGGTAAAGAAGAATTCGGTAGATATGTGAAGCACATACTTCTGCCTTTCCCCCCCCCCTTAAGGAAAGATTCCTCGAAGACCAAGAATGAACTTTGCCTTCGACCTTCTCCAGCGTCTCAAACCAATTCATTTCCGGCAAGAGATCGGGACCTTACCAGACGCTGAATATCTTGTCTGGCAAGAGAAAAGACCCAGGAAGAGAAACTCCTGCCCAACCACATGCCAACAGATTTAAGAAGGCTTTCTCTTCCTCTTATCGAAATCTCTGTCTCTGCATGGAGAGGAACCCAGACAAGGCTATGCCGAAGGGCAGAGTCTCATTTGGGGAGGTGGACAAACCTGACTCTGTGTGTACGGGGTCTATGGGCAATTTTTGCCTGAGCCTCAGAATTCCCCACATTAAAAACAGGCTTTGAGCCACATCTTGCCTTGTGGGGAGGTTCGTAAATAGAGAGATTTAATTGACAACTAAAGGAATGCACAAGCAATATTTGCTTGATGAAGAACATTATTGTGTCATGGTAATAATTTTAAAAATATCCCTATTGAATACAGAGAATAACAATACATGCTGACAAATGATGTGTGGCTGGAATACACTCTTATTTCAATTAAATACTTTGTCAGTTACTATCAAGTGTGTTTGTGATCAGCCTCGTCATCACTGATCTGAAAACTTGAAATTCTCGTTGGGTGAATGCTTTAGAATACTGGGTACTGTAAGAGACATCCTACAAACCAAATTAGGTTTTGGCCTTAAATAACCCACAAAGGGTTGGTAAGCCATAAAAATATCAAATCAACAACATTACATTCTTGTCTACAATGTCAAAGAGACTGTCCAATTCTTCACTGGTGTGGGTGATTATATAACTGTTTATTACAATTCTTTCTCATGTTTACAAAACTGGATGCAGCTGTGAGGTCAAGTGATGCTGGGGGTAACTTCAGGTCAAACCTGAACCTGGCTTCCATTGAGGGTTACATTTGATATTGAATGAAAATTTGGCAATCATTAACTTTCCCACTCACAAAAAATGCTGTGTTAAACATTTACTAAATTATTAAAATATGTTAACCAACTATAAGGAAATTATTATTTATATAAAGTTTGAATCGATTGGCAATTAATTGACATTTTGTCAACTATTCCAATAAACAATCTAATAGTGTTTATAATTTTTGTGGCAATTTCCCAAGAATAAAGAAAATGTATAAATTCACTTTCATATATTAAGGTTTTATTAAAATTCTAATCATCACTTTTTATTTAGAACAATACACATTGCCAAAGAGAAAAGACCATTAAAACAGAAGTGAAAAAAACTATTTTTTTGCAAGCATGAAAGTTAAAAGTTGTTGAAAATTACTTTCTGGCATAATACTATATAATCTTATTTGGTGAGTGATTAATATTTTTAATATATTTTTTATATTCACAGATGTTCCAGTCTGAAAAAAGTTAAAGTTTACAGTTATATGAAAATTACCAATATTGTGGATTCTGATGGATTAAGTTTCGTTGGCAGCCACATATTAGAAAACATGGAAAATTACACACATAAAAAATACTGTTGTGAAGTTTGCGGGTGTAAATTGTCAAACAGTTCCAATTTAAAAAGACATGTGCAAACCCACACTGGAGAGAAACCATTTTCTTGTGAAATGTGTAAATCTTCATTTTCACAGAAAGCAGATTTAGTACAACACATTCGGACACACACTGGAGAGAAACCATATTCCTGTGAAGTGTGTGGTTCAACCTTTTCATTGAAATCACATTTGGTGCGGCATATGCGCACACACACTGGAGAGAAACCATATTCTTGCAAAGTGTGTGGGTCTGCCTTTTCAAGAAAGTCAAATTTAGTGCCACATATGCGAACACACACTGGAGAGAAACCATTTTCTTGTGAAATATGTCATGCTTCTTTTTCACGGAAGTCACATTTGGTACATCATATTCGAACTCACACTGGAGAAAAACCATATTCTTGTGAAGTATGTTCATCTTCCTTTTCATCAAAACCATATTTAGTGGATCATATGCGAACACACACTGGGGAGAAACCATATTCATGTGAAGTGTGTGGATTTTCCTTTTCACGAAAGTCAAATTTAGTGCCACATATGCGAACACATACTGGAGAAAAGCCATATTCTTGTGAAGTTTGCGGATCTGCTTTTGCAGAGAGGTCTGCTTTAGTCAGACATATGCGTATACACACTGGAGAGAAACCATATTCTTGTGAAGTGTGTAGGACTTCCTTTTCCCACAAGTCAACTTTAGTACAACATATTCAAACACACACAAGAGAAAAACAGTATCCATAAATCATATATGGAGATCACATTTTAAAAAACACAAGTATAAAAAAAAACTCTTTTCTATTTTGTCTAGATATTTCAAAGAGCATATGACAGAAATTGCAAAATACAAATGCAAATACATGCTGGAAGTTAAAATCACTCATAAGTTGTCTGTTGGTTTACACTTTACTTTTTAACCTTTACCACACTAATTTTTTTCTAGAGTTGTCTCCCCTGCCACTGCATTTTTTTTTGAGGGTGCAAAAACATGATTACCTACTGTTTTAAAATTATTATAACTTTCTTTGTATTGTGCATATAGATTTTAATTTTTGTACACTAATAAAAGAATGAATGAGGAATATTTTCATGCAATGAAAATTACATTTTGCATGCATGTTTTGACATTGAAAACAAAAAATTGAAACGTGAAATAAAAAAATACATTAAGAGATACATAAATAATTCAACAGACTTTAACTTTTATTATTCCTTGTGGACTTCTGGGGGTGGGGGGTGAAATAAGAAGTAAAATTGCTAAGAAGGCTTTCATTTTGTCAAAAAAGTGATGTGTTTCCTTATGTTTACATATGAGAAGACACTAGCATTTGTTTGCTATTTCTTTCACCTTCAGATACATTGATGATCTCCAGTAGCTTCCATAAAATTAGTCAAGCATGGATGATAGTAGCCGCTAGTGGCTATCATCTCTTTCCTCCACACCACTAGCGTGGTTATCATCTTTGACCACTTCACCATCAATATCCACTCGAGTAAAACCTTCAAAATCATTATTGGAGTCCAAATCAAAGAAAAACTTCTGAATAAAGGCTTTGTTGGATATTGACATGGCCATTTTTGTTTACATAAAATCGTGAAAAAAATTAACATGGGTTTAATTGATGTTGCTCCTTGTGTAGAGTCTAGGATTCAAAATGGCTTTGGAAAACAGAAGGTAAGCCTTGTTCCAAAGCAGTAGGCGATTCCCAGCTTGAGATATTAGGTTGGTGCAAAAATAATGACGTAATAATGTCGTTTTTTGACGTATTTTTTAATGTCAAAAAACGACATTATTACATCATTATTTTTGCACCAACCTAATACCAGAAATAACAATTGACAAGTGTTTATTTATAGCAACCATCTCAAGGTGACAGAATGCGCCTAGAGTAGCAAAGGGAGATAATTCTGTTGTGACAATTTTCCCCTGCAGTGTGGTAAAGGTTAAAGTAACTAGCAGTTGTATTCATTACAAACCAAAACCTAGTAGTGAACTTATATGGTAACCAACTTTGAAGCAAAAAACAATTTTGATAGTTAAAAAAATCCTTTGGTCTTTCATCTTAATAATTTGTTTTTATTAACTCTGGATATTTTTTTATCATGTGTACTTGCTTTTTAGTGTTCCATGCCATGCCTTTTCTGGATATTTCAGTTTTGTTTAATTCCCTTGTTGCATTGGTTGAGTTTCCTTGTTCCCTTGATGCATTGGTTGAGTAATCCAAAAATGACTTAAGACAAAGTGTTTTAACATCAAAAGTACCTGGCCACAGCAGAGGGAACAAATCTTGAGTTACTAAATTGAATTAACTGATACTGAGATATCCATAAGGTAACTCAAAGGTATGTCACGTGGAATTAGAACAATCTAGACTAAATAAATTGTTTGGTTCAAAATTCCAACTTATATCACGTAAAGTAGGCTGGTGCGTACAATGGTCAAAACATTGTGAATATAGACAGATATTATCTACTATATCTACAAAAGTAATGTACTTTCTTCATTTCCCTACCAACTGCTTCGGTATTAATGACACAGGGTGAGTGAAATGTCAGCAAAATAACGAATCAATCTTCCTTTTCCTTATTTTTCCTTCAGATTACTTTTCTTTCATTTCTATGAAATGTAGAGGTCAAATGACTTACTTGCTAATATGACTGCCTTCTTTGCTAGTTTTAGGATGGCTAGGTCATGTCCCATGGTTATGACATCTAGCTCTTTGAGGATTTCCTGGTCTATCATAGAGAGTCTATCATTGGTGATGCTTTCTTTCACAAAAGTTTCAGCATAAGTTCTGTCTGGAATGCCAATTTTGATAAAGAGCTCTTGCCAATCATCACATCCTGTTTGCGGCACCATGTTGAATCTTGGTTGGCTTGCAAGTGGTCTGACACACAAGTAGACTTCAAGCTAAATGCTGTATTAACTCCTTCCCCCACTTGGACGAGATGTGACACAAGGTCTTTTTCAGATGGGGACCCGAGCGCATATGCTCGGGACAAGGTCAAAAATTGCCCTCAGCCCCCGCAAGCGTCGGTTGTGCAGGCCTATAATTAGTATAATTTAATAAGTAATTAGTATAATAAGTATAATTTTCTCAGTTGCCCCTCTGTCCTTTGACAGAGAAGCCCCTGAGTGCACTCTGCCCAAAGACAGAGACGCAACTGAGATATGATAAGTCTGCATTGAAAATCCCTCCAAAGAGGAATTTATATGCTGACTTCAAGCTAAATGCAGCCTTGAGTCATTTAATGGAGAGATATATGGGTGAATAGAGTCCACTCATACAAATGTGTTGGGCAGGTCCATTCCAGCAAAGTGGACCTCCCCATCTGATGCATTAGGTGCTCTCCTATAAATGAGGTAGATTAGCTGACTTGCCTTTATAAGGAAATACAAGAAAGCAGCCATGTTAGCAGTTAAGTCATTTGATTTCTATAATTATCAATGTCTTTATCAATTCTCCTGTTCTTCTTAATTTCCACACTTTACTATTCTTAAATAAAAACATTTTTGTAGATATGCCTTAATTAAATCAAGCGGAAAATAGGACATTATGGAAATTGTTTCATTATTCCTTTGTATTTTTGTTGCCTATTATGTTAATAAATAGAACATAATATATGCTGATGACTGCATTCTTTTGGCTCACTCCCTGAAAGACAGCCAGTTGATAACATCCATGTTTGCTTGGGTGTCAGAAAGATTTGGCTTTACTATCAACATAAAGAAGACTGAAGTCATGTATCAACCAGCATACAACTAATATAAACATAAAACAACACAAAGAAAAGAATTTTTTGGAATTTATATGAAATGAGCTAGGGGTGGGTGGCAAATATAAAAAAATATATATAGTGGTCATGATTCTGCAGAGCTTTAGGATAAGAAGTCCCTGCAGATTTGCTAAGGTGCTTAGGCTTTATAGTCTTACGAAGAAACTTCCTGATGAAATGTTAGAAAATTCTTAATAAATTTCTTAAAAGTTATTGCTCTTATTTCCTGATAATGTCATGTATTGATGTCCGTATTTACAAAAGTCGGCAAGTTTATACACACAAAAAAATTCAAAATCTTGTTACTATATAAAACTCTGTGAACTTTGTATCTTGTGGGTTTGCCAGAAGTCATATATAGAGAGTGGGGAAAAGAAAGATGTAAATATGTCATATATAGAGAGTGGGGGAAAAGAAAGATGTAAATATGTCATATATAGAGAGCGGGGAAAAGAAAGATGTAAATTTATTATTGTGTAGGAAGTGAGGGATGAAGCCGATTTTCTTACGAGAAAGTGTATAAAACACATAAATTCCAGCTCCAAACAGGATATGCACAGCTGTTATAAGGTTCACAACACTCTTGCTTGTGAACTTCACAACCTCATGCTAAAAGCGACAGTACTGACAAACTTCAAAGAGACTGCTTCAGACTACAGCAACACCGTCCACAGTAAGAAAATTCTATCTTGTATTCTCTTTAATATGAACCACGCACACGTGTTGACTTTTTCACATAAACACACATATAACATTTCATTGTTTCTCACGTATGTACACAAAGAGAATTTATATTTTATTTCAGAATTTTATTAACCCAAACAAAAAGAATTACTTTTCAATCTATGACCAATTGCTTGTATTATTGTTATTATATTAAATTAATATTCATTTGTTGAAACTATATTGTCTTTTCTACTGAGTTTTAATCTTTCAATGAAAATCATTTGATTATTCTAAACAGCTGAATTATGCACAACCCTGCTACAATATTTTATATTATTGTATTGAATCCTGACACTCTAAGCTCTTATTGTTCAACTTTCTTCAAACAGACAATTTTTTTTAATGTTGAAAGCAACATCAATAACTAAAAATAAATGTATTTTTAAAATATCTCTACTTTCACAAACTCTTCATGAAACTAAAGGTGAACAGTAAACCCAACGATGTTGACCCATCGGTTCACAAGTGGTCTAGTTCTTTTTGAAATACTGTGCTCACAGAATTATACTAAGCTTTTCAATTTATGGTTAGTAAATAGTTTTTACTTAACCCATTACCTGCCATTAGCCCCATTTGGGGATCTGTTAAAATTAAACTCACTACATGTTATTCCTTGTATTTACATTGAATTGCTTACATACATTGCATTTGCAGAGGTATATTTTACAATACATAACCTTTAAAGTTTTTATTATTAGCCATAAGAAGACATTTTCTGTCATAATTTTACGAGCAGAAAAATAATGACTATTTTGAAAAGTATTTTTTTATTATTTCTAATCAATATTATTTTTTGATGTTTTATACACATATATATTTGATGTTCTAGTTTCTCTAAAAATGACAATGGTAAACACTGAAATTAAACATAAGGAATAAATAAACTCCTAAGACACCTGTCTGGGCCAAAAATGCGCATTAAAAAAAATTTGGCAGTTAATGAGTTAATAACAAAATATCACCAAACCAATGCAAATTAATATGGAATTTTAAAACTTTAAAATTAAAATCTTACAATAATGAACATCAATGTAGAATGTCATTCTTCACCAAAAAGATCTCATTGCAAAAAGACAGTCAAATTTCTCAGACTAATTAATGACTCCCTTACTTTTCTCTCATTCCTGTGTTACTATCAATGTTTTCAGCAATTTTTCATGTACATAATTTCTACACTTTAATATTCTTAAATAAATATTTTTTTTTCACATAATATATATTTACAACAAGTGGACATTTTAAAGCTGAAATAAATCTTCTCATCAAATTTTTCATACACTTATTTATAATTTCCCCCATTTTAAATAAAAAATATTTTTCCCATAATATATATATATATATATATATATATAATAATCGACTCTCCCATCAAGATTCGATGTATGAGGGTCAAGCAGATCAGTTTCCAGGAAACCGACAGCCCGACACCGGCACATGAGATTTAATTATAGTGGTGAAGGCCTCGTGCAGGACCATCCACACTTTTTGGAGGGACGAATACAGAGACCTGGTGCACCGAATGCCACAAGGTTCCCAAACGACCGTCCGCAGGTTTTGAATTCAGAGTTGTCCTTCTCCTAGACCAGTTGCCATCCAAGGCTATAGAACCCAGTCTGTCCTGCTATTTTACCCATAGCTGGAGGGAGAAGAAGAGGATTCATACCTTTCCCAAGGGTATTAGCACGTAAGTGAATGTAATGGATTCGACTGGAATTCGAACTCGGCTCTCCGATTCCTCAATCCAAGCCGATATCCATTACTCCACCGTGCCTCCTATATATATATTTCAACACTTGGGTATAGGCCATTGCTGACAGCACCATGTAGGAAGACTTAGCAAAGGATTTCATCTTCTCCTATGATGGTTTGTTTTTATTGGGCAGAGATGCCTGCAGCAGATAATTTCAAACCAGGTTGTGCTGACTATGGATTGGTCATCTTAAAAATCATTGGATATTTTTTTTCAAGATCCATAGAGCAATTGTTTCTGAATTGACATTTAATTGCATACATTTCATTAGATAATGATGTGATGATTAATACTGATTAAAACATTTAAACCTTTAAAATTAAAATGACATTCCTCACATTGATGCAAGAAAAACAAAATTTTAACCAAAAAAAAATGAAACTTAATTTTAATACTTAGTCAAAAATTCCTAATGATATATTTTTATTCTGTTTCACATAATACATATACCCTACAAACCAACTGTATTGGCATTATTGACCCATAGTGGTGGAAATGACAGTACAAGCTATCAATCTTCATTTGGCTTATTTTTTCACTTCAGATTACTTTTCTCTCATTCCTGTTACTATCAATGTTTTCATCAATTTTTTATTTTCTTCTTAATTTTCACACTTTAATATTCTTAAAGAAAAACTTTTTCACATAATATATAATTACAACAAGTGAAAAATAATGCATTATGGAAATTGTTTCATTATTCCTGTGTATTTTTTAACAATTAGTTTACTAAAAGGTGGTATTAAAAAAAGATGGTCTCTTCTCTTTGGAATTGATGAAAATGGTTTGTTTTCACTGGGCAGAAATGCCTACAACAAATAATCCCACAGCAGATGGTGTCTGCTCCGAACTTGATCATTGCTGCAGGTCCATTTTGGAACCATGGTATTGCACTCAGTTTGAGTTGGGATTCAGCATTTCACACTTTAAATATTTTTATTGTTTTGCCTCTATTTTTGTTGGAAGACTTTGCAAAGTATCTTATATACCCCTAGCCTATGAGGAAAATGATGGTTTGTTTCTACTGGGCAAATATATACATATATATATTCTGTTTCACATACCCTATCAACCAACTGTATTTGCATTAATGACTCATAGTGGTGGAATTTTAAAACTTTAAAATTAATCTTACAATAATGAACATAAATGTAAAATTACATTCTTCACCAAAAAATATTTCATTGCAAAAAGACTCCCCACCTTTGATGCAAGGAAGAAATATTAAACCAAAAAAAACAAAGATTTATTTTTAATACTTATAGTCAAAAAATCCTTGTCTTTCATTTTAATGATATATTTTTGTTCTGTTTCACATAATATATATATATATATATATATACACTACCAAACAACTATATTGGTATTAATGACCAATAGTGGTAGAAATGACAGTAAAAGCAATCAGTCTTGATTTACTTTTCTCTAATTCTTGGATTATTATCAATGTTTACATGTTCTTCTTAATTTCCAATCTTTAATATTCTTGAATAAAAACATTTTTTTCACATAATATTTAATTAAATCAAGTGGAAAATAGCGCATTAATTATGGAAGTTATTTCATTCTTTCTGGAATTTTTTCCAATTGTCAGTTATTGACAAAAATGTATTCTCTTCTCATCGGTGCTGATAAAAATGATAGTTTCATTTATAATACACAGAGATAACTACAGTAGATAATCTTGCACACGGTGGTGCTGGCTATGAACATGATCATGTTGCCTGTGACATTTGTGCTTACTGCACCACACACAACCAACACTGCGGTGCTTGTCACATTGACCTGATTTAACGTTACACTGATTTCTTCATTACCAAAATGCAGGGTGTGTGCATTTCCTTCTGATGTTCATTCGCTGGGGAGGTACTTGTCATAGACAGGTGTATGGTTGCAAGAAAGAAATACGACAACAGCAGAAATAGTTTTACGTGGTTTATTTCAACAGGAATGTGAGGGTTTGGGACAGCTACCTTGTGGTATAGTTCATAAGCCGGCTTCTAGGACGATCTCATAGTAGTTCACACAAGTTGACAGTGGTTGATGCTCCCCTGCTGACCGCTCGGCCTGGCCATGACAGGTCTGTTCCCTGGCCACCTGTGACTGCCTGTTGAACTTCCGTGTGACCCCTTTTAAAGTGTTTTTTTATGGCTTAACAGGCTCGAAAAAACGAAGCGAGTATAATTAGGAGGGAAGCATTTTTATTGGACGGAAAATAGAACACTTTAAATATTATTTTATTTTTCGACCGGAACTCGTGTGTCGGGAACATTTGTAAACAAAGATAATGGTCATTTTGTGATGGGGCTTTGTCCCGTTCGCATCTGGCTCTCGCTCTTAAGTATTTGCCTGTAAATCAGCCGAGATATGGCTTATTTTATTTTGTAACATACTTCAACCTCATTGTTGTCACTATCTGTGACTGAGAAAGAATGGGCTGGATGGACAAGAAGATCATTCACAGAGACTCCAATCTTTGCATGCAACTGAGTCACATGTAGAGAACTGGTCATGTGACCCTACAACCACACTGTCTAAGTAATTGCAGTATTGTTTCAAAAAATGGACAGTTATAAATAGATAAATTTTATAAGACAATAATAAAAATACAAGTATACTTCACCCTATGTCATTAATTGGTTCCAGAGGTCACGACTTTGGTTGAAAAATGACTTGTCAAGATAACCACACTATAACCCACAAATAACCACTTCCTATTGCTTATTATAGTATTTATGATATATACATACAATGTTCTGAATAAAGTAATTAATTTCCACCTTATCTTCCAGAGATATAGCATTATGTTTAGCATTAGCACTAGTGCTGGGACTTTTCTTCAGATTCATGAACAAAAATGTATTCTAAATCATAAGGTAAACAAGACTGAATTCAAAATCGGTTTTGGAGCAGAAAACAATGCATGGGTGCCACTTGTTGATATAAATTTGAAATAAGAAAATCTGCTGAACATATTTATTTTTGATGATTTTATTATATATATATATATATAAGTCAAAACTTAGAGGCGACAGTCTGTTTCATGCTAGATGCAACGTCAGACCATGATTGCATCTAGCATGAAACAGACTGTTGCCTCTAAGTGTTGACTTCTATGTTCACTTTTATATTTACACACTCTATCTCTGATATTGAGCACTTTATCCCATAAATATAGCACGCCTTAAGACTATATTTCTTCATATATATATATATATATATATATATATATATATATAGTATACATAATATTTTTTAAAAATTTATTTAAATATGATTTTATATGTTTTTATTGATATTTTAGTGTTTTGACGTTCCTAATATTGTTAACGGCTGACATAAACTCGAGTAAAACCACCTAAAATGAGTTTTATCTTCATATAATACTTAAGAAAAATCGACTTTGAAAATGACTTAACTTGAAATCATTTAAGTCAATGTATCACTTGTACATATTTGAATATTTTTCTCTATTTTAATTTTCAAGTATTTGAATTTTATTTTCATGTTTATTTTAAAGATCTTAAAAGGAAATTTCTGATTTTTTGTCTATATTTCTGAGATGAGGTATTATGTACAGTATTTACTTTAGTCGGACTATTGTCCTCATCTTTGTCACCATATTTGTCACAACGTTTCAGCCGTTGTATGCTCCGACCTTCTTCAGGTGGTTGGAATTTCGAACTGAACCCTTTATATCTAACTAAAGCCTTTATCCACTGTGCCATGTGTCCTCAAGGAAATTGCACAGTGAATAAAGGCATTGGTTAGATCCAGTGACAGACCCAAAGAGTGTGAGTTCAATACCCGGTTAAGGCAGTGGAGAACTTTCAGAGGGAAAATTAACAGGAGGTAACTGATAACTGACATCCATCAAACAGGGCACGCAGAACTAGAACAGTCTACCCCAGTGATCGAAATAAAGGGTTCAGTTCGAAATTCTAACTATCTGAAGACGGCCGGAGTGTACAACGGCCGAAATGTTGTGACAAATATGTCGACAAAGATGACGACAATAGTCCGACTAATGTAAATACTGTTCTGATTTTTTGTTAAAAAAATGGACAAATACAGAAATTTACATTTATTAAAAAATATCAAATATAAAAGATGTATGCATTTACTAAAGAAAGATTATAAATAAAATATTGGGGTTAAAATACTAATGATTATGAAATGTTTTTAAAATTTGAAGGGGCAATTTCCCAGTACTGGCAATTATATGAAGAACAGAAGAATACTGTGTGGCAAACCACATCTAGTTTTTCAGTATCTACTTAAAACCTCCCCACAACGTGGGATGTGGCACAAGCCTGTTTTTAATGTGGGGCAATTCTGAACCTGTAGGCTTGAGCAACAATTCCTTATAGACCCTGTAATAATGGAGTCAGATTTGTCTATCTCCCCAGATGAGGCTATGCCGAAAGGCAGAGTCTCGTCTGGGTTCCTCTCTGCCCAGAGGCAGAGAGGTTGACAAGCAGAGCACCTGCAAACTAAAAGCTTGTGGTAGATTCTAAATAAGTTTTTCAGAAAAAATCAGCTTAATAAAAATTAATTCATAACATTTTATTGTATCTTCTTATATGTACCTATATTTTAATTAAAAAGTATGCAAATAAGAAATGAGACTAAAATTCGAGGTACAAATTAAATAATTTCCTATAAGTTATTATATTTGATTAATGCGTTTTCAATTCATATATTTTAATGTACACATTAGCCGCACTAATCGAGGGATTCCTGTAAATCTCTGAATTTGTTTTCAACCTTATCTCAAATTCTTATTTTTGAGTAGGAGATATTTTCTGGGATCATTACAAAAATATAAATTGTGATATTTAAATAATTAGAAATCGTAGCATATAATGCTGATATTTTGTCTTCAAAATGAATTGTTCATCTTTTGATTGTATTATTCTGTATTGAATAGTTTTTATGTGGAGAAAATGATGCTTTTTTTAAATGTACCAATAACAAAATTGTTCTATAAGGTTAAATAGTGCAAAATTATTTTACATCATTTACAATGTCACATTTACGATGTTCCGGCCTTCTTCAGGTGATACATGTTGAAATTTTGAACTGAACCCTTTATTTAGTCCACATGGGCAGATTGTTCTAATTCCACATGCCATGGCCTGGTCAATGAAAGCATTGATTGCGTGATCCAAAAAGTGACAAGTCAAAGAGTTGTGAGTTCAACAGCAGAAAGAACAATAATTTGGAGAGTTAAGTTATTACAGAGAATTAAATGAGACTGAGATATCCAAAAAGGCATGGCATGTGGAACTAGAACAATCTACTCTCATGGAATAAATATAAGGTTCAGTTTTAAATTGCAATGCACAGGGTGATTGAAAAGTAAATCCCTATTTTATGCATGAGTGGCCAGCCAGGAGTCCTGACTTAACACCTTGTGACTTTTTTCTTTGGGGTTGTTTAACAAAGCAAGTCTACCATGCTAAATAAAGACTTTGGAATAACTTAAAGTGTGAATACAATAATTTATGTCTTCCATACCACAAGAGTTCCTGGTTAAATCAGCTGACACAATTCCTGGGCGGCTTGAGAGGCCGGTAGAGAAATCTGGTGCCTATATTGAATTTTTAATAAAACCTCATGCTGAACACTTTCTTCTCATACCCATTTATTGTAAAAATTATAGTTAATAAATAAATTATAAGTATTTTAAAGTGGGGAGTTACTTTTCAATCACCCCGTATATCACCTGAAGAAGGCCAGGGCATACAACAACTGAAACAATGTGAATATGGCAATAAAGATGAGGTCAACAGTCCGAATAATGTATATAGTGTAAAAAGATAATCTTTCAAATAAAATCAAAATTTAACCTCTAAGAAGAGACTTATTTAAATTATTTAAAATGTGATTGTTTTTCTCATAAATCAATCTGAATGATGCAAATAGCTTAAACATTAGCAATACCTCATTTCAGAAATATAGACAGGAAATGAATTGTGTATCATTTGACTGTATTCAATAGTTTTTACATGGAGAAAAAGATACTTTTTTAAATGTGCCAATAATAAAATTGTTCTATGAGATTAAACAGTACACTATTTAGATTATTCGGACTATTGTCCTCATCTTTGTCGCCATGTTTATCACAACGTTTTGGCTGTTGTATGCTCCGGCCTTCTTCAGGTGGTTGGAATGTCAAACTGAACTCTTTATTTCACTCGCTGGAGTAGACTGTTCTAGTTCCATGTGCCATGTCTAATGGATGTCAATTATCTCCTGTTAATTCCCCTCTGAAAGTTCTCCACTACCTTAACCAGGTATTGAACTCACACTCTTTGGGTCCTGTCACTGGATCAAACTAATGCCTTTATTGCGTAAATTTCAACAAAACTTATTTGCCAGTTGGAAAGTTCCTATATACTTGTTACATGATGGAAGTACACAGAGTACGGTTTTGGGCGGGAAAGATTTGAAAAGAGTCGATAAACTAATGCTGCATGGACAAGATCCTTTGGTTGGGAAGTTATGCCACCCTTCTTGTGCATGTGTGAAAATTTCTTGCTAGTAGGTCCTGTCAGTTCCAGCCTGTTACACCTAGAGCACAGATGTGCAGTGCATACTAGTGCTCAACATCAGGGATAGAGTGTATGTAAATATAAAAGTGGTTATTGAGGTCAACACCAACTCAATATCACCTAGAATTTGAAACCTAACCATGACTGTCCACCCAATAACTGTTAGAATAATACAATAGACCTACCCATAATGCATCACTGACCAGCATATATAGTCAAGCCAAAATACAATGTACATGGCTTGAGAATTGCATTTAAGCATAAAACAAACTGTTACTGCTGGGGGATGACTTCAGTATCCACACACACACACATATATATATATATATATATGTGTGTGTGTGTATGCATGTATTGAAGTCAACACCCAGAGGCAACATGAAACAGACTGTTGTCTCTGTGTGTTGACTACAATGTCCACTTTTGTATTTACATATGCTTTATCCCTGATATTGAGCACTTTAGCCCATAAATATAGCATATCTTAAAACTATATCTTATATATATATATATATATATATATATATAAATTCCCACAAGGATAGAATCCAGATAGAACTCAATATCCAGGAGAGAGTAAAAATAAAAAAGGCTCAAACACTAATATTCCATGGTGTGTATATATATATATATATATATATATATATATATATATATATATATATATATATATATATGAAATGGACAAAGACCAACAATTATTTTAAGACATTTTTATGTTTAAACATTCTTTTTATACATACAAATATTTAAATAAATGCTCTGTTTGTAATAAACAGAATTAAACAACATTTACTGGCCTGAATGTCCAAGAAATTTTCATAGAAAATATTCATTCTCCAACAGGAATTGAACCTGTATACTATATGTAACTCTCATATAGCCTGATGTGCCTTTAACCGATTTAGCCACAGATGAGTGTTCAGGTTTGATTCCTGTCGGAAGACAAATATTTTCTATGAAAATTTCTCAGACATTCAGGCTGGTAAATGTTGTTTAATACTGTTTATTATAAACAGAGCATTTACTTATATATATATATATATATATATATATATATATATATATATATATATATATATATATATATAATGTGTGTGTGTGTCTGTATAACACATTACATTTTCATTACCAGAGGTTTTAACTCTTCTATATGTAGTGGACTCTTCTGATGAAACAGTAATTATTGATAATATAATCTAATGATTAACATGATAACTAAAATTCAATAACTCTCCCATTATAAATACAATGCCATTTGCTTTAATATTCATGAGGATTTTAACAGTAACAAGAGATTGATAAACAATATAAAAATTTCAATATTTTAAAAGTACAATGCAATTTCAAAAATACTTAAATATTTCTGTCATTTTTTACCACATAATTAATCAATATTTAGTCAATTCAAAAAAAAAAAAACATTAAAAAACTAATGGAAGAAAATCAGTCAGAATAACTGCAAGGGCAAAATTCATTGACCTCAAAATCCTTTTTCCTGGTCACATAAGTGCCATCTTATTTAGCTTCTTGCATGAAAATAAAGAATAACTTGTTTCAAAATATTTTATCATTCATAAATGCTGAACAACACACACCTGTGTTTTCAGTGAAAAATACAAATAATTCAATCTAGATGTTTTATGATAGATTTGGAACTTTGAAATATTCACTGAAATTACCAATCCAGACATTTTACAAGAAAATTACTTGTGCATTTGTAAAGATGAATTTTGTGAAAATGTTGATCCATATATTTCATGACTTATTCTTTTGTGTCCGCATGCTTTTTAAAAGATGAATTTTGAGAAAAAGCTGATGCAGAAACCTCACAAGAATATGGTTTCTCTCTAGTGTGTTCGCATATGCTTTTTTAAAGATGAATTCTGAGAAAATGCTGATGCACACACCTCACAAGAATATGGTTTCTCTCCAGTGTGTATCTGCACATGGTTTTTTAAAGTGGAATGAAGTGGAAATGCTGCTCCACATACTTCACATAAATATGGTTTCTCGCCAGTGTGTGTTCTTACATGTTCTTTCATGTTGGAATGATAAGAAAATGTCAATCCACACACCTGAAAAGAATACGGTTTCTCTCCAGTATGTATTCACATGTGTTCCTTCCAATTAGAATGTCGTGAAAATGCCAATCCACAAAATTCACAAGAATATGGTTTCTCCCCATTGTGTACCCACATATGCATTTTCAGAGATGTATTCTCTGAAAATGCTGTTCCACACACTTTACAAGTGTAAGGCTTCTCTCCAGTATGTGTTCGCTTGTGTCTTTTCAAGGATGAATTGTGGGAAAATGTTATCCCATACACCTCACAAGTATATGGCTTCTCTCCAGTATGTGTTTGCATATGTGTTTTTAGTTTCTCAGTGTGTGTTCCCATTTCTGTTAACCTTTACCACACTCCAGGCAACAATAGTCGCCATAGAATTCTCTTCCTTACTACTATTGGCAACTTCTGTCATTTGAGACGGTTGCTATAAATAAACTGTTATCACCTGTATTTTAAGCTGGAAATCACCTACTACTGCTTTGGAACAAGGCTAAACTTCCATTTTTCAATGCCATTTTGAGTTCTTCTAGATTCTACATGAGGTGTAACATCAATTAAACCCACATTAATATTTTTGCGATTTTATGCAAACAAAAATGGCCACATCAATATCCAACAGAGACTTTATTCAGGAGTTTTTCTTTGATTAACACTCCAATGATGATTTTGAAGGCTTTACTCGAGTGGATATTGATGCTGAAGTGATTGGAGATGATGAACATGTTAGTGACATGGAGTAAAGTGATAATGACCACTAATGGCTTCTATCATCCATGCCTGACTAATTTTATGGAAGCTACTGTTGACCATCGATATACCTGATAGCCTTTCTGAAGGTGAATTATTTTGTTTATTTATAAGTGATGAAATAATTTTATTCATCAAGACAAATAAATATGAGTCAAGTGAAAGAAAGCAAACAAATGCTAGTTTCTTTTCGTATGTAAACACAAGGAAACGTCAATTTCTTGACAAAATGAAAGCCTTTTTAGCGATTTTGCTTCTTATTGCACCCCCCTCCAGAAGTCCACAAGGAGTAAGAAAAGTTAAAGTATGTTGAATTGTTTATGAACTTTTTAATGTATTTGTTTTTTGTTTCACATTTTTTATTTTGCATTTTTAATTTTTTGTTTTCAACATCAAAACATGCATGCAAAACATAATGCATTACATCAAAATATTACTCATTCATTCTTTTGTTAGTGGGCAAAAAAATCTATGCACAAAGTAAGTTCTAACAAATTTAAAACAGTAGGTGTTCATGTTTTTACACCCTCAAAAAAATGCAGTGGCAGGGGAGACAACTCTAGAAAGAAATTAGTGTAGTAATGGTTAAACAGCAATGCCAAGCAAGCGTTGATCTACACGTCAAATAAATATAATGAGTCTCCAGTTGGTGTTTGAATATATAATTCAATGTGATCTGTATAAAAATGAAAAATCACAAAATTTGGATGGATATACTTTTTCTACATTTGTTTACATGTGTATTTTTCTTTCATACAATATTCACATTGAACCATCAAAAAAGTTATTTTGTTCTCCACTGCAATTCATATGTGAAAAAGAAGAGAAGATATTAAAAAAAATAATAAACTGATGGGTTATCATGAATCTATTAATTTAAATGCTAATAAATTCTAGAAAGTCAGAAGCTTCATCAGAAAAAGATCACAAGCAGTTGCCTATTTATGATGGAAAACAGGATGTCATTGAAAATATTTAATTAAAATTTTTAATTATCCAAGATTAATTGATGCTAAAATCTGAACCCAAATGAACATCACAAATTAAGCTTCAAGTTGGTAAGTAAAAGAAAATGCAACTTAATTTTGTTTTTCCATATTGCTGTAACCTAGCAAAGGTTACTGAATAGAATAATCACATGAAAGGTTGGTAATGAATGATAATACTTAGGACAAGAACAATATGTATAAGATTCACCAGTAGTCAAGTGAATTCCACAATGAATCTTCAACTGCAGACCAACACATACAGTATTCTTCTTGGTACTGCATTTCTTTTTTCTTGTTTATTGCAAACTTTATCAATTCTGTTTTATTGGGCAGTTCTGCCATTTATTTACATTTAACAATGGCCGCTCACTCTAGAGCAGTGGTTCCCAACTGATTTGGGGCCATGCCCCACTTTGGAATTTCTAAAATTCTGGTGCACCCCTGTAATATTTAATTCTTACATATTCAAAATTTTACTGCAATTCACTTGCAGGAAGCTTAAAAGACCATTAACTTGGTCTCCAAACACATGGCATCCATGAAAGAGAAAAATTAAAAATAACAAAAAGACAGTTAAATATATATAGTTTCAAAACATATAATAGAGAAGTGAAAGGCAGAAATCTTACTTATTATAAAACGCAGATGGTGTGTATGTGTGTGTGTCTGTTTCGCTTATATATTGGATCGGATTTCCAACATTTTTCAACCAATTTCAGCAAAACTTCACAGGACTATGTAAAATTACCTTGCGGTGGTTCTGACAGCGCCAAAAATTGGAAAAACACAATTGTTTTTGCATGAAATCAATTTGAAAACATGATTAAGAGACATCGCTTTCACGGAATGAAAGGGAGACAACTCATATCGCGTTATACTTATTATAAAACCCAGGTTGGTTGTTTGTGTGTGTGTGTGTGTGTGTGTGTTCGTTTATATATGGGATCGGATTTCCTACATTTTTCAACCGATTTCAACAAAACTTCACTTTTTTTTGGCAGGTAGTGTTTCTTATTGTCTTGCACACTTTTTTCTTTATTTTTACATTCAGAATGCTTTAAAAATTCCATTTACAAGACAATTGTTTATAATAAAATTCTATTCAATCAGTAGACTCATAACGATTGAAAACAATGTTTTTGTTTGAGTTTGGGTTTGACCAATTCGTAAAAAAAAAACAAAAACAAAACAAAAAATAAAACTAATTAAGACATGCATGTCCATCAACCTTAAACAATAATCTCTGTCAATTTTATTTTTCAGTCTTTATGATGGTTGATACTTGATCTATCTCTTACTGTTATATCCCCGGGCAACACTGGGCTCTACAGCTAGTATAAAATATTTGAAGTTTACTCTGTAATATACTTTGATCATTTTAATCATGAAATAATAATGCAAAATAAAATTTGATCTCCTCACAAAATGACTGTTAAATAAATGTGCATCATGCCCTCTCCTTTATTGACCAAGACACACAAGTGTGGGGTGACAAGAAATACCCAGTATGCCAATTACACATGTATGTACATACACACAAAATATTTTTTATGTATGCATACTGTATATACATTGTATGTATTAACACAGTTGTAACCTAGGGAAGGTTACTGAATTGAATAAATCACATGAAGGTTGGTAATGAATAATACTTAGGACAAGAACAACACATATAAGATTTGCCAGCAGCATGTAGAAGTAGTCAACTGTTAGAAGCGAGTCAAGTTAATTTCACAATGAATCTCCAACTGCAGACCAACATGCAGTATTCACTACTGTACTTATGGGAATGGGGGCATACCCATTATCATACAGAGGTATGCTACAACACATGTATTAAAATTATGGATGATGACTTTTGGTGGGGAATGATCAAAAAGTATGGGTATGCAATGTAACATAACAGATTTTGGAGCAGAAAGTTCCAATTTCAAATTTTTAGTTTGTTTCATTTGCTTCTCACTAATAGCCTCAGAAAATGCATGAATCCATCTTCCTTTGCTTGCATTATTTATATTATTTGGACTGTTATCCTCATCTTCATTGTCATATTCACAAGGACACTTGGCCCAGTGGATAAAGATGTTGGTTATTTGTTTGTTTTCTTTTACGGCATATCAACCTCAATATGTCATTTAATGCCGACAACTTTTTTTACCTGGTAATTTTTTTGTTTTGTCAAAAATCTATTTCTGGTAATATTTTTTTCCTCAAAAATGTATAGCTGGTAATATAATTTAAAAAAATGTATTGCTGGTAATAGTTTTTCTTTTTCAAAAATTTATTTCTGGTAATAATTTTTTAGAAAGTATTTCTGGTATTAAAACTTTGTTTTACACTTTCATAATGCTTGTTACCTCAGTTTCGGGGTTAACTATTTGCCCATAGCTGGGACCCTAACAGGTGCTACCACCCCGGATCAGGGTGGACCTGGGAACACCAGCAATTAAGAGGTGGTTCCATGCTCCTCAAAGCCTCCTGATCAGAGGCCTTGCTGTTGGACATAGTTTATCGTCTTACCCTGGACGTGGATGTAGTTTATCGTCATACCTAGGACGGAAAGACGTTGGTTAGATCCAGTGACTAGACCCAAAGAGTTGTGTAGTTCAATACCAGGCCACAGCAGTGGTGAACCATAAAAAAATCTTGGAGAGTTGAGTTAAAGGGAAATTACTGAAATATCTGGAAGAGGCATGTCATGTGGAACTAGAACAATCTACCCCGGTGGACAAAATAAAGGGTTTGGTTCAAAATTTCAATGACCTAAAGCGGGCTAGAGTGTACAAAGCAGAAATGTGAATATGGCAATGAAGATGAGGATAACAATCTGAATAATGTAAATAATGCAAGTAATCATAATACCTCATTTCATAGATATAGCCATCTTCCTTTATTGTTGTTGGCAGAACTCATTGCTGAAGATTAGGGTGCTCCTAGACATTTCCTTTTATGTGAAAAGAATCCGATGTTGGATCTGAAGAGACGTCCACAGCCGCCACATGGTAATGTTGGAGGGTTCAGGGGCTGGAAAGCTCTAGTTTTTCTTTGGTCTCTCTTTTATTTATCTTCCTTCATCTATGGGTTAAATAGCATAGAAGACAGGGATCTCTTGCCTTTGATGGCAACCAGTCTAAATGAATGGTACTTCTGAATTCAGACCCATATAAAATAAGCAAAACTGAATGAAAATATCCAGATAATACTTTCATGGATTTTTGTAAAAAAAAAAATATCATTTAATTTGTAATTGAACAATAAATATGTACTCTGAGCAAGGGGTTGTTTTCATGTAAAAGATCTTAAAAACTTAAATGATGGAAAGATAAGTGCAAGACATTTTTTTATTTAATAAATTCATTAAAAAGATATCTATTCAGTTTCTGTTTTTAGCAAAGTTTTCAAATTATTTTACAAACAAAATCTAAAGGATTAAACATATTTCATTTGAAAAAATGATACGTCACTTTATATAGATAAGTATACAGCAACAAATTAGATAATTTAGTCTATAATTTTATATTTATCACTTGAATCCCTGAACAAGAGTGAGTTTGAATTTCATAATTGTGTTGTCATATCCTGCTATGGCAACAGAAAACAACTTTCAGTGAAATTAACATTAAGGATACTGTAATTGAGAGTCCTTGGAAAAGAATACTATGGAAAGGTAAGTGATATTAATAATGCAAAGTGATAAAGGTTAATGTGAAAGGTGAAACTATTCACTTGACAGCATTAGAAGTTTTTTGCATGAAAGCCAAAAATTGATTTAAAATCTTATTTAAAAATATTACAATCTAAGCTCAACTTTTACTTTTGTAGATTTGATCATTTAACAAGTTTGCTATCAATAAATACAATTATTTGTAGTCTACTACAAAAAAATTAGTGATACATCTTGTTGATTCCAATCTAGTGAGGAATGATTGCCAAAATACTTGCCGCTCCTCATTTTATAGGCAAAAGCACACAAATGCATGCTGGGATTTTTTTCTAGCTAATAAAACAGGCTGGTTCTTAGTTTCATCTGACTCAGTCCCAGTCTGTATTGAAGTCAGAATGCTATGTCCACTTGTCTGAACTTGTTCTTGTGTGTCAACCCCAATTCTTAGTTTGTGAACTTTTTGCCATATTACTGTTGCATTCCTTTATTACTGTTAATTTGCCTTGCATATATTTTTTGCTTGCTTTTTATTATTTTATGCCCTGTTCTTTTTTTTGTTATTGCTTATTGCAAACTTTGTCAATTTAATTTGTTGGACTGCTCTGTCATTTATTTTTCATTTGACCATGGCAACTCACTACACAAATCTAGTCTAGAAAATGACAAAATCCTGCTTTGGAACAAGGTTAAACTTCTGTTTTCCAACGCCATTTTGAATTCTTCTGGACTCTACACAAAGTGTAGCACTGATTATCAATATCCAAAAAATCCCTTATTCAGGAATTTTTCTTTGATTAGGACTCTGATGATCATTTTAAAGACTTTACTCAAGTGGATATTGACAATGAAGTGGTTGAATATGATAGTATCAAAAGTGGCTTTAAATAATATTGAACATGACTGACGATCAAGAAAAAGTTATGTTCATGAAGGTTTTATTTCTGCTGTTAGTTTATTAAATGATTTGATGAAAATACTTGTTGATCTTGGTATATTCAATTAAATTATATTTAAAGACTTAAGCTCTGATTGTTATTGCAAAAATTGTATTTCTCAATAAGCAGAACAATATTTGTTGGTTTAAATACGAATTGAGAAGTTTCTATGATTTCATTTTGAGAAATATTGTCACTGGTCAATATCATATACACAGAAAACAATTGAAAAATATGTTTTTTTTCCCAAAATGAGGCATTTCTGTACAGCAAAGACTGTAGCTAACCAAGAAAAAGTAGGGTCATTTTCAGATTCAGCACCCTCAAGTTAGCTAAAAAAAAATGATGTTTGGTATCTTGACACCATTCCCAATTTTTTTGTTTTTTTGTTGACCCATGTAATCAAAACATTCACACTAATGGTTAATATGTTTTTCATTTTAGTTGGGTCCGAGATCTGTCAAGTTGACAGAATTTTTACTTTGAGTGAAAACGAAGCAAATTTTATCAATAAATGAAATATAATGCAGAACACTTTCAAATTTGTCATATCCACCAATATGACTATTAATAAAATATCTTCCTTGCTTAAAAAAACTAATTAAAATGTATACCTTTTTTGCTAATGTACTATCGAGTTAAATGCTCCAAGTATCTCTATATTTCCGTATTATGTACTCCTCAAAGACACCTGGCACAGTGGATAAAGGCATTGGTTAGATCCAGTGACAGGACCCAAAGAGTAGTGAGTTCAATAGCTGGTTAAGGCAGTGGAGAACTTGGAGAGGGGAATTAAAAGGAGATAACTGACATCCATTAGACATGACACGTGGAACTAGAACAGTCTACCCCAGCAAGTGAAAGGGTTCAGTTCAACATTTCAACCACCTGAAGAAGGCTGGAGCATAAAACAGCTGAAACGTTGTGATAAATATGGCAACAAAGATGAGGACAATAGTCCGAATAATGTGAATAGTGTAACTCCTCCTAATTTTTGAAATTGCTCCTAGAGGGCGCTTTCTAGCACTATAAATACTCGGTGATATCTTTTCTCACTCGCTTACTTTTTACATGAGAAATTTACATGTTGATACATGCAAAGAAGAACAATTATAATGTGTTCCCTTTTAGGAAACACATGAACAATACACACACACGTATGTATGCACATTCACTTACTACACATACTTTTGGCTAAAATAGTTTCCACATTCATTTCTTACATACTTTATTGCCTTTGTCACTTGTAACCCTTTGTTGTTACTAATAAATTATTATTAGTTTGTACATATATATCACTTCCTGTTTCTTTACATTTCTTTAGCTGGACTCATATCCAAGTCTGCTATGTTGGTTGTGGGTATTTCAGGAGGCACACATGTTTATCTCTCAATGTGTACACCAGCCCACAAAAGTTTTTTCTCATAACCAAACCGAAATTTTTCTATTCAGTGGTAAGATTATTTCAAATATAAGCCTTAGGATTTTCATGGTACAAACTATGATTGACTGATTTATTTTTTAAGGCTTATCAACCTTTTGCAGGTTATTTAAAGCCAGAAAATATTTTTAGATTGCAACAATTTTTGGAAACAATAGTGATTTACTGATTAACTTATAGCTGGGGGAGAAAAGGATATTTCTGTGTAAGTGAATATAAAACAAACTTGTCTAGAATTGAGACTCGGCAATCCACTTAACAATTCAAAACTGTTATTGATTACCCCAGCTGCACATCCTAGTGTACTAATGGCCATTTACTTATACTTCATTGACAATCATGAAATACTGCTAATAACAGTGATTAAATGTACGATAATAACATTTCTATTGCTGTGAATGCAATCATAATTTGATGTTTACATTTTCTCAACTGTGCTTGCATGGATACAAGTTGATTTCATTGATATGGAATTATTTTTTTAATAAGCAATTTATTATGAAGTTATGCCGGTAAAATATGAGGTAGAAATGGTTTTATTACTTTTATTATCAGTTTATTTGATAATGAATATTTTCATGGTTATTGGCTATCGCCCCAAGGCTGAGGTTAGCCTACACACAAACATCACTCAGAATTTTAGGCTTGTTTTTTAGAATTATTGGAGAGCCGAATTCAAATTCCAGTCAAATCCATTACATTCATTTGTACTAAGCTAATACTCTTGGAAAAGGTATGAATCCTCTTGTTCTCCCCCCAGCTGTGTAAATAGCAGGACAGACCAGGTTCTATAGTCTTGGATGGCAACTGGTCTACCACAGAAAGAAATGGCAACCTACTGCAGGAAAAAATCTGCCTTGTCAGTCATGTATCAAATAATACATGATCGCCTAAGCATGTATTATACATGGCACATAATTGACTGAGTATAAGACAACCCCCAATATTTGTGGGTGATTTTTGTGATTTAAAGATGGTCTTATATGCAGTTTGGTTTCTTTTGTTTTATGGCATATTAATCTCAATAAGTTATTTGATGCCAACAAGATTTTTATTGCTGGTATTATTTTTTTTCCAAAAATGTATTGCTGGTTAATGTATTGCAAGTGATCATTTTTTTTCATCAAAATTCATTGCTGGTACTAATTTTTTACAAAAATGTATTGCTGGTATTAAAACCCATTTTTAAACTTTCATAGTGCTTTGACCCCAGTTTGGGGGTTAACTATTTTCCCATAGCTGGGACCCTAACAGCAATTAAGAGGTGGTTCCACACTCTTCAAAATCATCTGATCAGAGGCCTTGCGGTCAGATGTAGTTTATCATCTTACCCCGGATGGTTATGGTAGTTTTGGAAATACAGCAAAGTATTTTACTTTGGAAATATTAAATTTAATATATTAGCTTGGAATTAAAACTAAAATAAAAAAAACCTTCAAGATTTTTCATTTTTAAAAATTATTTTTTAAATCTTGGGTATCACGTTTTCTGTTGATGTCCCTATTTTTTTAAACCTGTTTTTTTCTGTGATGGAGCTTATTTAAAATAAATTTTTGATTTTCTTTTGTTTTTACAAAAAAAAAAACAACTTTATTTCCTTTCTAACAAGAGCAAAAAAAAAAAAAAAAACCTCAGAGAAACAGTTTTAAAATAACCTTTTAAAATGTCATCAGGTGAGGGACTTGAAAAATCTGTGGACATAAAGAATAAAGAAAATAAAACATTTTTTAACAAAAATTAAAAATGCCATTATTACAAATATTCTTTAACTGAAAACAAAATGAAATTCATTAAATTTTAAAAACTAAAAATAAATTACATTAATAAACAAAGTTCTTTTTAACACTTATTTCTTTCACTTACCATTTTTTTTCAGACGTTTTATATTGTAAGAAAGAAAGAAAAAAATGGACGAATTTTTTTGATGATGTAATAATTGTCTTTTTTTTAAATGATTCTAAATTTTCTTACTTTTTAAAATTTCGGTCTTTACATCTTCAGTAAAAGAAAACCAAAAGTTAAAAAAAAAAAAAACGATAATTATTTTTGTCGTAAATATTTCGTTTGATGACAAACAGGAAACGAAAGTAAAATCGTAAAGAAACGGTGATTAAAATAATTTCGTCCCTCGTTAAAAAACAAAACAAAAATGTCTTACATTGGAATTTTAAATAATTTAAATAAGTGTCTTCTTTGATGTTAAATTTTGATTTTATTTGAAAGATTATTATCTTTTTACACTATATACATTATTCGGACTGTTGACCTCATCTTTATTGCCATATTCATGACGTTTCAGTTGTTGTACGCTCCGGCCTTCTTCGGGTGATTGAAAAAAAAAAAAAAGTAACTCCCCGTTTTAAAATACTTATAATTTATTTATTAACTATAATTTTTACAATATATAGATATGAGAGGAAAGCGTTGGGCATGAGGTTTTATTTAAAATTCAATACGGGCACCAAATTTTGTTACTAGCCTCTCTCTATGTAGCCCAAAAAATCTTGTTCTATGGAAAACATAACTTCTTGTATTCGCCCTTCAAGTTATTTCAAAGCCTTAGTTTGGTATAGTAGACTTGCTCCTTTAACCCTTACCCAAAAGAGTCAGACTGTTAAGTCTGGACTCACCCTGTATTTGCAGTTAACTGAAATCTGCAATTGACACAAAGAAGAAAAAAAGATTTCTAAAACTTGACCCACTTTCCTTAATTCACTGTTGAGTTAGTCGTCTTTTTGTGTTGATGAGGAATGAAAAATATTTCAAAAAGAACTTATGATGCTTAAAATTGGATATTTTCTGTTAGTGTTAATTCACCCCAAAATAAAAAGAATTTTTATATTTACAAAAATTCACATCAAATTCTCCCCAAATTTCCATTGCACTCCAGTTGGGTTAGCTTTTGCGATTGCTCCAAATGTAAGTGACTCACGTACACTATTTCTAAGTCCACGTCTATGCTCACCCTGTTAAACAAATTTTTAATTTTTTTTTTTCTATATTGTAAAATATTTCTTGTAGGTACCTCAAATATTATCCACACTTATGAAATGTGAATAATGCCCTGATTTTTGGTAATTTTTCATTCTGAGTGTTGGAGTTTTTGCAAGACAAGCTAAACAAATTTTGTACACTATTTACATTATTTGGACTATTGTCCTCATCTTTGTCGTCATATTTATCACAACATTTTGGCCATTGTACATTCTGACTTTCTTCAGGTGGTTGGAATGTCGAACTGAACCCTTTATTTCGCTCGCTGGAGTAGACTTCTAGTTCTATGTTTTCTCTGATAACCCCTTCCCTTCTGCCTGCCTTATGTGAAGGGGTTATCAGAGAAAATACAAAGAATGTGCGGTCCATGTAACATCAGGACAATCTTCAAAAGCTGGACGACACTTTGCAGATATCTCTCCCAAGTAAAACCCCATCATAGAGGAAAACATGACTAAAGACTGTGTATGCCATCCTGTGCAGCTGTGGAAAGAAATATAAAGGGGAGACAAGCTGCCCACTTAAGGTAAGTGGAAAAATCAGGTGTGGCTGACCACATATAGAGAGAAAAGGGAGATCACTGCCTTTTTAGGAACTACATTGAAATCATAAACAAAGAACACCATTGAAAAATTTGTAAACTTAAGGAATCAGCACATATGCTAGACAACAAAAATCACCTGAGTCAACCAAGCATAGAAATGAATACAATATAGGAATCAGTAATAAGGAGTGTCAAAGAAAAGCGAGAATAACAATGAAAATTGCAATATAGGCACTGGTAAAAAATGATTGCTGAAGACATTAGGTTTATAATACCTAGAAATTCATACACAGATATCCTCAAGTACACATGGCACAGTGAATAAAGGCGTTAGTTAGATCCAGTGAGTGTGAGTTCAATACCTGGTTAAGGTGGTGGAGAACTTGGAGAGGGGAATTTACAGGAGATAACTGATAACTGACATCTATTAGACATGGCACATAGAACTAGAACAGTCTACCCCAGTGAGTAAAATAAAGGGTTCAATTCGACATTCCAACCACCTGAAGAAGGCTGGAGTTTACAAAAACTGAAACATTGTGATAAATATGGCAACAAATATGAGGACAATAGTCCAAATAATGTAAATAGTGTACAAAAAAAGAAAAAGAAAAAAAGACAAGCATGCAAATAGTGTATTATAAAAAGATGAGCATGCTGTCTATTCTTTTTTTGTATCGTCTTGGCTGAGAAAGAAGTGACGTAAGTCGTTAATGATTGGTCACTTGTAATTTCAAAATCAGCAGTGGCAGTTACTTAATGAGTCCATTTGTTGCATGCTTGGTGGATTTTTTTGCTTCAGGATCACCTGACAGAATAGTACTGTTTTAGTAGGGTCTCTTGGGCGAACAAGTATGATGTTGCAAGACCCGAAACTTGTCACGACCCCAAGTGATGAGGTGATCTTGCACACTCATTGGAGTATTTTCATAACAAATATGTAATACCTCATCTCAGAAATATAGACAAACAAATTTTGATTTAAAATTTATAATTTCAAAAGAGTGCCAAAAATTTAATAAAAAAAACAAACTTTGATTTAAAATTTATAATTTCTTGGAGTGAATTAATATTTGCGATAAGTAACTTTTACGTTATTTGGGGTGAATTAACAGCAAATGTTCCCCTAAAATGTATGATAATATTATAGTTATTTTCTGCCATCATTAATATTTCAATTTTTCTGTCCAGAATCTATCTTACATATCTATATGTCTACCATTCATCCATGCTTAGAATATTGCTGCCACATATGGTCCTGTGCCCCTGCTAATTACCTCGAGCTCCTTGATATGAACCAAAGAAGAATCAGCAATATTATTGGTCCTGATCTGGTGGCTCAGCACCAGTCATTTCCCAATAGCCTAAGGTTGGTTCTTTATGTTTTTTCTATAAATAATTTAATGAGAATTGTTCAAATGAGCTCTTCACTATGGTAGCTAGGGTTTTGAATTTAAGCACAGCACTCGACGAGCATTGAGATCTCATCAATTTACAGTAGAGCTAGCCAGATGCAGCCATAAATTCTATGCTAACAGTTTCTTTTCTTGCACTTCTCACTTGTGGAACTCCCTTCCAGCTCCATTTTTCCAACCATTTTAATCTGCAAAAACTTAAATGCAATGTCAATCACTATCTACTGTCATCCTGATAATTCTTTCCTCTTCCCGCTCATTATTAATATTTCTGTTCCTAATTCTTCCACACCCTGTAATGTCTTGTGTCTTAGTGGCTTTACCTTCTTGAATGAGATGATACTGATTAAAAGAAAATACATATATCCAAATATCTGAGAAAATAATTTGTTAGATGTGGGTTTATATATACTGCCTTAACAAAAAATTTGAATGATGTGAAAATGTTATTCTGAACGTATCACTAAATAATCTTTCCTTCAATATGGTACTTTGGAAAAAATACACATACCCAGAAAACACTTAAAAATTTGTGTCAATGGTTCTGAATACTTATGAATGTAAGAAGTCCTGGAGATTTAAAAATGTAAATTATTTTCCTAGTTTTTTTTAACTACCTTAACAGTTAACTCCTTGACAATTTTTATTGTTTTAAAAAGCAAGGATTAGAAGTGTAATAAAACCTGAAGATATGTAAGTGAATTTATAAATTATTTTTTTTATTCCTCTTGAGAATTGACAAAAAAAAAAAAAAATAATAAACACTATTTATTTATTTATCTTGGAATGGTTGGCAAAACAGTGGCAAATTGCCAATCGATTTGAGTTTCGTAAAATGGTAAACAATAAGGATTTTCTTATGGTTTGTTTCTATGATTTAAGAAATGTTTATAAATTTCTGCTAATCTCATCATTAATGTTTCTTTTCCTAATTCTTCTAGACCCTGTAATCCCTTATTTTTGTGGCATTACTGCCTTGCTGATATATATGATATTATTTACACTATTTGGACTATTGTCCTCATCTTTGTTGCCATATTTATTACAACGTTTTGGCCATTGTATGCTCTGGTCTTCTTCAGGTGGTTGGAATGTCGAACTTAACCCTTTATTTTGCTCCCTGGGGTAGACTGTTCTAGTTCCATGTGCCATGTTTTAATGGATCAGTTATCTCCTGTTAATCCACCGCCTTACCCAGTTATTGAACTCACACTCTGTCACTGGATCTAACTAATAATGCCTTTATCCACTGTGAGATGTGTCCTTGAGGACATCTGTCTATGAATTTCTGGGTATTATAAACCTAATGTCTTCAACAACTTTCTTTACCGGTGCTCATATTGCAATTTTTGTTGTTTTCATACATGTTTTTACCAGAGCTCAAATTGCAATTTTTGTTGTTATTATTGCTTTTCCCTGGCACTCCTTATTACTGCTTCCTATATTGTATTCATTTCTATGCTCGGTCAGCTCAAGAGATTTTTCAGTAGCCTAGCATATGTGCTGATTCCTTAAGTTTACGAATTTTCCAATGATGTTCTTTGTCTATGATCACAACTTGATCCCACAGAGGGCGGTCATCTCCCTTTTCTCTCCATACGCCTGATTTTAATTATTAATTAATTAATTACAATGCAAACAAACTAATCTTTAGATTATAATGTTTATTTATATCACTCAGCATGGATACTTTTAATGATTGTAGTGATTTATGAGAAATAAAAAAAAAACCTAATTTCTCATGATTCCTTAGTAAAAAGGAAACCACCCTACTGGCAGAAAATTTAGTCATTCTCTTTTCAGCAACCTCTCACCAAGAGAACATGTGGATTTGAACCTCTTCAAGAATTGAAACCACCAATAAGTTTTCACTTTTTCCTGTTTAATATTACCTATTAATGATTGACTTATAATTGGCTAACCTGTGGACAATATATGACTTTTACAGTAGAACAGAAAATGTTATGAGTGCTGAGAAAATTGGAGGGAAATTCCTATAAATATGCTATCACGAAATTCAGCATAAAGTACGATGAAAATAAAACACCTCACAAAACTGACATTAAGGCTACAGGGTCAATCAACAACATGAGAAAAAAAGTCTCCAGCAGTCAAAGTTGGCAGAAAAACCTACTGTAAGGTCTCCTCAAAACATAGCAGCTGTCTGAGATTCAGTAGGCAGGAGTCCAAGAAGTCTATCCATAGAGGGTGCCAGGACTCACCAAATCCTCTCGTGAGCCATGGCAGAGGTGAGATCAGGGTTCAGAGGAAGCACCAGTGGTAACAGCAAGATGGTGCCACTCCTCGTACAGCCATGAACCTGAGTAGTCTCCGCATTCCCCTGATCTCAATCCCCAGATTTTTATCTGTTGGGGTATCTGAAGGATCAAGTCTCCAGGAACAACCGCCACACCATTTCAGAGCTAAAAGCAGTAATCACTCAAGAAATCAGAACTAGATCAAAATAAGAATGTATCAAAGTCATCAACAACTTTGCCGATAGAATTCAAGTGTGTTTTCAGCCGAATGGAGCACATTTGGAGTATATTCTATAAATGGCGATAAAATCTTTGCCAGTAGAGCTAGTGATATGTTGTTTGTATCAGTAGATTTGCTAACTTCTTTAGATTTTAGAAATATATGGTTTGTATATTGTTTGTAAACGGAAAATATTCATATTCTTGGGTTACATTTATTCTGGGACACCCTTGTTTATGCTATTAAAAATAAGAAAATTAAAGAAAAATGAAAAATTTTACTGGCTGGAATATCCACCCATTGGATAAGTTGCTCCAGTTTGATAGGGTTTTGTACCTCATACTTCAGCCCTTAATCTAACTTAATGAGTTTCTGGGACAACCCTTGCGAAGAATGCAACAATCCTATGACAAACTGTCTGTCAACATGTGATAGGAAAAATAAAGATGAAACAAAGATGAAATTTTGAACCCCGCACTAACACCACTTTATTTTTGTCTTATTAAATCAAACCAACTTCATAAAACCTGAAAGCATAGCAGCTATCCAAGATTCAATAGGCAGGGGTCTGAAGAAATCCATCCATAGAAAGTGCCAGGACCTTGTCCTCATCAAATCCTGCCATGAGGTGTAACCAGGGTTCAGAGAGTGCACCAGTGGTACTAGCAAGATGTTGGGGGGTACCCCTCATACAGCAAGTGTCTCTGGAGTGGCTAAATCAGAAGTTTTCCAGCTGGCTCATCAGCATTCCCTCAACCTCAACCTCAACCCCCACCCAGATTTTTATCTGTGGGGGTATCTGAAGTATTGAGTCTACATGAACAACACCACACCATCTCAGAGCTAAAAGCAGCAATCACTCAAGAAATCAGAACTATACAAAAAGAAGAGTGCATCAAAGTCATCGACAACTTTCTCCATAGAATTCAAGTGTGTCTTTTAGCAGCACATTTGGAGACATATTCTATAAATGATGATAAAATCTTTACCAGTAGAGCTAGTGATGTGTTTTTTGTAGCAGTAGATTTGCTAACCTCTTTAGTTTTCAGAAAAATATGGTTTGTAAACAGAAAATAAATGGCATTCACATTCTTGGGTTACATTTGTCGGAGTTACCTTCTCCCTAGTTCTCTAATTGTTCACAAGGAGTCTCTCTCCCCATACTATAAATACTGGGAGACTTCTTGCCTCGCTCTCTTCTTTCCTTCACGCTTCGTGCCAAATCCCACCTCGCGTGGAGGTGAGGTAAATCTATCTTTCTTCTTCATTTCAGCAACAAGATGTAAGCGCTTAGAAGGTCAGCGTTTCCCATTTCTGGGAAGACGCTATGAACATTACAAACATTCATCAAAATAAGAACAAACACAAATGTTCATACACACACAAATATTAATGTCAATGTGCTTTGTAATTTGTTTAATACATATATTTGTTGATATATATATATATATATATATATATATATATATATATATATATATATATATATATATATATAATGTCTTGTTTGTCTTCTTTCATCTTCGGTTGGACAAATTAAGTCCGTCAATTTTCATGTAGTGTGGAACTTTCTTCTCACAGGAAATATAAACGCACATGTTTTATTTTCATCTTCACCCCCACTCAGTTCTCTACACATTTATTCTGGGACACACTGTATTAGACAAATTAAAATATTTTATTAAGAAATAAGAGCAGCTCTCGAGAAATTGAGCGTCAGACATTCTAATGGTGGGCAGGGATGATTCTCTCTATTACTCACCACAGAGAACCATCCCTGCCCCCCATTAGAATATCTGACGCTTAACTTCTCGAGAGCTGCTGTTTGCGACTACTCGGCCTCACATTGACTGCTGACCTGAGATGGAACAAATACATTAAATCAATAGCTTCGTCCACTGCAAGGAAAGTTGGCTCCCTGTGCCACGCCAGGAAATTTTCCTCACCGGAGTCGATCCTTCAAATCTACAAATCAACCATTCACCCTTGCATAGACTATTGCCGCCACATATGGTCTGGTGCCCCTTATGTTTGTCTCAAAGTTCTTGATAAGATCCAGAGACGGATATGCAACATAATTGGCCCTGATCTGAATCTCATCTGCAGTTGCTTTCTCACAGACGTGCCGTTGCCTCCCTCTGTCTTTTTTACAAATACTTTCATGGTAACTGCTCCGAGGAGCTGCTTTTGCTGGTTCCCAAACTTCATTGAATTTAAGTGTTCTACTAGGCTGGCATCTCACTCTCATCCTTTCACTGTCGAAACTGTTAAATGAAGCCATCTCTTCTACTTCAATAGCTTCATGTCTTGCACCTCTCGCCTGTGGAAATACCTCCCCTCTTCCTGTTTCTCTGATAGCTATAATCTCCAACTATTCAAATGTAATGTCAATCGACATCTCCAGATGCCCTGATATATCCCCTATCCTTCTCTTCATCCTTTCCTCTATCACTCCTATTTGCTCTCACTCCAACTCTCTGTAACCCCTTGCATGCTAGTGGCTTCCTGCCTTGCTTAGGGTGAAATGCTTAAAAAAAAAAAGAAAAAGAATATTACCTGCTTTCAAATAAAACATTATCTTATAATTTATTCATAGTCACAAAACCACAAATTATGGCTTTTTTTGTAATCATATTGGTTATTCATGGGCATAACGAGTATTAAAAGAAAGTTTCATAATTAAATGCAGATGATGGTAAACTGTTCTTGTTATCTATTTTTCAAAACTTTAAGTGCTAATTTATATTAAAAATTTGATTATGTAACTGTAAATAATTTTGTCTCTAAGAGAGCCTGATGTTAGGTTCAACATCATTCTGGCAACTTTTGTGACAATGCTGGTTGGTGGCCTGAAGAGGGGAGATGTTCGGCTTGAGTAACTGCCGATCTCTCATGAAACCCTGACTAGGCCTGGAGACATGATCTACGTCAAGGGTTGGAACGCGGTGAAGAGAAACAAGGGCTTGTCACTGGGTTGTAGCATGGAAAGAAAACATGATATCAGGGGAGAGCGCCTTCACATTCATTCATTGCAATCGAGACTGTCACTCCACTGTGGACCTGTACAACCATAACAGATGCAGTGCAGCCATCAGTGGCGGAGGCATAACTCTTTTGGGTGCAGATCCAAGGTCTCTCAAGACTGATCGATGCCACATATCTATATAGTGATACCTTGAGTTCAGTCATTTTGAGTTATGTCATTTTTGAAGATACGTCGTTTTTTTTTTTTTTTTAATGTTATATGGAAAAATAAAATTCGCCTTAGGTTATTTTACTCGAGTTTAGGTCGGCTGTTAAAAATATTAAAAATGTCAAAACACTAAAAGAGCAATAAACACATATTATATTATATTCAAATAAATTTTAAAAACATTATGCATGCTATATATATATGTGTGTGTGTGTGTGTGTATAGGTTTGCTCTACTTCGTGCATTGAGCACTTTACATAGTTGCTTTTACTCGTTTTGGAGGGGGTTTTTTTCTTTGGACACTGAGCTGGAATTCTGGACGATTGTTTTCGCCTCAATTTCATGTTCTTGGTTCTTTCTTTTTTTTTGTTCCCCATTTTTCGTTGGGTACTGGTTTGTTCTACTAAAGCTGAAATACCCAAGGTTTTTCCAAGTGAGTACCACTATATATATATATATATATATATATATATATATATATATCATAGAATCATTTAACAACAAAACAATTAGTATAATAAAGTATTTTCAGCAGATGTTCATATTTCAACAAACAGCACTCATGCTTTTTTTCCACTCCAACATCGATATTGAATTCAGACTTGTTTACATCTGTGCTCTGTTGTTGACGTTCTTTCAACTACATTTCAAATGTGATTTTGAATACATTTTTTCCAATGGCTCTGAAGAAAAGTCCCAGTGCAAGTGCTAATGCTAAGCATGAAGCTATAATGTTGGAAGATGAGGCGGAAATTAATTATTTTATTCAGAACACTATATGTACATATCATAAATACTGTAATAGGCAATGGTGAGTGCTTATTTGCAGTTTATAGTATGGTTATTTCGACAAGTTGTTTTTCAACCTAAGTCGTAACCTCTCGAACCAATTAATGACATAGGGTGAGGTATACCTTTAACTTTTTCTTCTAACACCCACTAGATAGCATTGTATAAAGACGCAAACCTTTTATCTCCCTCTCCAACCAGAGGATGCTGTAGCAACAAGGCATGTCTCATTTTCCCTCTGGGGAATTTTTTGGTCACCAGGGATGTTTTATAGCAGACACTAGACTATCTGCTTTTGAGAAAAAAAAAAACTTCATGGGATCAGAGTAATATCTTCACTATAACCTATCACATCTCTCTCTATCTCTCTCTCTCTCTCTCTCTCTATATATATATATATATATATATATATATATTTATATATATATATATATACACACACACACATCGAGTATAACACCAAAAGGAAAGGGGATGTGTCTCTGTTAAGTGTGTGCGTGTTATTTGGTTCTTAGGTAGTGCATGAGTATGATGTGTGTATATTTGTGTGGGTGTGTGTATAAGTGTGAGGCCTCAACACTTCCGTAAGCATGTCTGTCTTGTGTGGGTGAGAAATACATACATACATACACACATATATATATATATATATATATATATATATATATATATATATATATATATATATATATATATATAAAAGTGAACATAGAAGTAAACACTTAGAAGCGACAGTCTGTTTCATGCTAGATGCAATCGTCAGGCCACGTCAGGTCTGACGATTGCATCTAGCATGAAACAGACTGTTGCCTCTAAGTGTTGACTTCTATGTTCACTTTTATATTTACATGCGCTCTATCTCTGATATTGAGCACTTTATTCCATAAATAAAGCACAACTTAAGACTATATTTCTTCATATATATATATATATAGATAATAGAATCAACACAAAAAAAATAAAACAATGCATGTTCAACAGATGTTCATATTTCAACTTTCTGCATTGTTTTCCACTCCAACACCGATTTTGAATTCAGACTCGTTTACATCTGTGCTCTGCTGTTGATGCTCTTTCAATTACATTTCAGCTGTGATTTTGAATACATTTTTTTCCAATGGCTCTAAAGAAAAGTTCCAGTGCAAGTGCTAATGCTAAGCATAAAGCTATAACGTTGGAAGATAAGGTGCAAATTAATTATTTTATTCGAAATACTGCACATACATATCATAAATACTATAATAGGCAATGCAGAGTGCTTATTTTCGGTTTATAGTGTAGTTATTTCGACTTAAGTCGTTTTTCGACATAAGCTGTGACCTCTGGAACCAATTAACGGCGTAGGGCAAAGTATATCTGTATAATAAATGCAAAAGTCAGTGTGTCACTGTGTCACACCTTTTCAACCTTACTCTTAGAAGCCGGCCATATTACAACATATACCATTTTGGAATCAAATTAAAAACCTTCCAGGCCAGATCCAGACCCACAATCCTGAAATTTTGTATTCCAAAGTTTTCATTACTGTAATCGTTTTTGGCAATTTTTTTACATGATATTCTGTGACAATTTTTTTTGTACAATAACAATTTTTATAACTCGGAAATAAATTTGAGAATAATCAAAATTAATTGCGAAATCCAGTGAAAGTTACGCATGAAATAAAAATAATTGTTTATGGAAAGTAAGGACCTACATATGTCAAATTGTCTTTAAATTAAGTGGCAGCAGAAGAATTATAGTTGAACTTTTAAGAGGTAAGCTTAATGCAATACTTAAATACAGTGATCAATTTTGAGCTCTTCTGAGTTTATTGCTGCCTATCGCATCTACTCTTCCCTACCTACTGTGACAAAGAAAGGCCAAATCAAGAGCCCTCTTCAGGAGCTACTTAATTGCTTTTAAGCTAGTAAATAATTTGCAATATGAATTTATTTTATAGTCTGACTACAAGAAATAGAAAAAGTAAAAATAAAAATAAAAATGGAGTTTAATTGTAATAATGAAACAATTTAATTGTAATATATTTTTTTTATCAGATTTTAAAATAAAAATTTAATATTAGTGGTCCAAATTGTAATTAAATGATTAAAAAAAAATAGCGATTTTTTTTTTAAATTTAACAAAATGACAAATTTTCTTATGCATTTCTTTCTTTTAAAAAGATTTCCGAATAATTTCTTAAAAATACTCAAAATAAAAAAATTATGTCTCCAAAATTTGCACAACAAAGTCGAGAACAATAATGGTCCTTCTAAATTTGAATCGTTTCACAAAATGGAACGAAATGACGTTTAACACCGTTAATTTCTTTGTCATCAGCTGAAATATTTTTCCCAAATTAATTTTATGTTGGTGTCATATTTTTTTTCCCTTTTCTTATTAATACATTTTTTTGTTTAATTCTTTTTTTTAATTTCAAATTCAATATTATATTGTTATGTCTTGAACGATACAAAAAAATTGTGTAGCTTTTTCCCTGAGAAATGCCAACAAACTGAAAGAAAAGAAAACTCAATCAAATTATTATCCTGAAAGAAAAAGTAATTGATAAGAAAGACAATTACATCGATTATGTTTTCTCATGTCTTTTATTTTATTAAAAAAGGTAAGTAAAACTAATTTATAATCATGAAATTGAAAATTAATAATGTCTTCTTGATATTTCCCGCCTAATTCCAAGTTAGAAATATTTTAAAATCAAATTTAAAAAAAGCATATTTTTTTGTCACATCGTTTCTTTTAAAATTTAAAAATCGTTGACAGCTTGCTTAAAAGTAAAATTATTTTGATTTCGTTGATTTAAGTCTTTTGTTTAAAAAAACATTTTAAAAACAAAGTTCCAATTCCAATGATTTCACAGACGATAAATAATTGAATTCCTGCATTTTGAACTGAATAAGATTTAAATGGATTTTTGTAAAGAATAGAAAGAAGGAAGAAGAAAAATTGAACAGAAATTCTTGTGTACAACAAACGATAAAAATAATTGTATCTGAAAAGAATTTGTTTTTCCTGTGATTCAGTATGTCACATTGAAAAAAAATAAATAAATAAAAAAAACTCGAGTCGAAGATGATAATAAAAATAATTTATTTAATTTATTTTCTTAATATTTATTCTAAATAAAAAATTAAATTAAATATTAAAAAGCAACCTTTGGTCTGGGTAAATTTTCAAAAAAAAAAAAAAAATGTACAAAGAAGAATCGAAGTCATCGGTTTTCTTTTTTTTTTTTCTGAAAATTTACCCAGACCGAAGGTTACTTTTTTTTTTTAATATTTAATTTAATTTTTATGTTTAGTTTATTTAAACATTTAAGAAAATAAATTAAATAAATTATTCTTATCACCCTCGACTTGAAGTGAAGAAGACACACTTACATACATTGTAAATTATTGAGAATTTTTTTTATCTTCAATATTTTAATTACATAACTTTTAGTTTCTCTATCCAAATCTTACAAAAGTTTAAAAAAAAAAAAGAAAGAAAAAAGTCTTATGCAATTATGTGGCGTCTCCTTTCTGCAGACGCGTCCCAGACGCTAAAAAAGAAAATTATATGGCAGCGTTCCATATAATCGGAACGGAAGTTAGCCAATTTTTTTTTTTTTTTAATCCTTAACTATTTTCCAAATATTTAAAGATGATTCGTATTATAAATTTTTATTTACTTAAAAAAAAAAAAAACGAAGTCAAATTTAAAAACTGTAAACTGGGAGGTCAGATGTCCGTCTTTTAAAAGGGAAACGATTATATAAAACTAAAATAAATTTAAAATTATTTTAAATTTAAAAAAACAAAAATGTAGGATCCTTCAAATCTACAAATCAACCATTCACCCTTGCATGGAGTATTGCTGGCATATATAGTCTGGTGCCTCTTATGTTTGTCTCAAAGTTCTTGATAAGATCCAGAGACGGATATGCAACATAATTGGCCCTGATCTGGTCTATCGTCTGAAGTTGCTCTCTCACAGACGTCGCCTCTGTCTGTCTTTTTTTACAAATACTTTCACGGTAACTGCTCCGAGGAGCTGATTTCGCTGGTTCCCAAACTTCATGAATTTAAGCGTTCTACTAGGCTGGCATCTTGCTCACACCCTTTCACTGTCAAAACTGTTAAATGTAGCCATCTCTTCTACTCCAATAGCTTCATGTCTCGCACCTCTCACCTGTGGAACTCCCTCCCGCCTTCCTGTTTCCCTGATAGCTATAATCTCCAACTATTCAAATGTAATGTCAATTGATGTCTCCAGATGCCTTGATCACTCCTATTTGCATGCAAGTGCTTGGGGTGAAACGCTTATAAATAAATAAATAAATACTCAAACCTCCTGCTCGGTGAGTAACAATAAAAGAAGAAAGTGTTTATTTACATATACAAAAAAGGGGGTAAAGGGATAAAAAAAGACAATTAGGATAGAAAGAAATGGAGAAGAAAATGTCCTTTAACTTTAAGGGAAGAGAAAATGTTCATTACAGAAAAAAGGCTTTCTCAAAATTTCTCTGAACGCCTAAAAAGTTCTTTAAACAAGTAGAAAGTTGTTAAGGGTTAGAAACACTCACAGTTTTCCTCACAGTTCTTGTAGAGCAGGAAAATGTTGGTAGATGTAGGAATTTTGCAGTTTAGTGAGTTCATAGGTCAACGACAGAAGTCTTGTAGGTGAAAGGAAGCAGCTTTCAACTGGTCTTTAATAGTGGGCCAACGTTCATTCTTGACAGCCCCTTAGTAGTTAGTTCTCAATTCTCACTGCCAAATAGGTGAAATTTCTCCAAATTTATGGAGAATCAGGAGGCTCAGAAGAATCAGGGACTTTTCCCTCCAAAATTGTTATACAAATTTCCCGGCCCTTTCATTGGCCAGAAATATATTCTTATCTCTGATAAGAATCAAGGCTTTGGGAGCGGTTTTGAAAGTAAGAAAAAAGGTTGGAGTGAGGATTGAAAAAATAGGCTACAATGTGAACTTGTAAAATATTGTTCTTAAATTAAATTCTAATACCAACCCAGAGTCCTGAGCTATGGTTTCTGGGAAAGTCAATTTTTGTGAGAAAACACTTTCAGAAGGATGTCATAGGAGTAATGAAAAGATGACTTCCTTGTCCACTTGGTGGCAGTGACCGGCAAATTATAGTTGTTTTTGCTTGAGCTTAAGAGAGATTGATGTCAGTTCTTCATAGATTGTGTTAAACATTGCATGGGGTCTCCAAGTTATGTTCTGGATTTTTTTTTGTAGATTTGTATATGCTCTCAAGACCAACAGATAATGTCCAAGTTTCTGATCCATAGAGTAGGACTGGTTCAATTAATGTTCGAAATATGTCTATATTTCTGAGATGAGGTATTATGTACATTATTTACATTATTCAGACTATTGTCCTCATCTTTTTCACCATATCTATCACAACATTTCGGCCGTTGTACACTCCGGCCTTCTTCAGGTGGTTGGAATGTCGAACTGAACCCTTTATTTCACTATTTCGTAAACTTAAGGAATCAGCACATATGCTAGGCCGCAAAAATCTCCTGAGCTGACCAAGCATAGAAATGAATACAACATGGGAACCAGTAATAAGGAGTGCCAGAGAAAAGCAATGATAACAACATAGTTGCAATATGAGCTCTGGTAAAAACATGCAATGATAACAGCAAAATTGCAATATGAGCACTGGTAAAAAAAAATGGTTGCTGAAGACATTAGGTTTATAATACCCAGAAATTCATACCCAGATGTCCTCAAGGGATAAAGGCGTTGGTTAGATCTAGTGACAGGACCCAAAGAGTGTGAGTTCAATACCCAGTTAAGGCAGAGGGGAATTAACAGGAGATAACTGATAACTGACATCCAAACATGGCACGTGGAACTAGAACAGTCTACCCCAGTGAGTGAAATAAAGGGTTCAGTTCGACATTCCAACCACCTGAAGAAGGCCGGAGCATTAAAAATTTTTTTTTGTTTGTTTGATTGACTGAAAAGACGATGTGAATGATTCTCTAAAAATGAAAATCCATTTCCATAAACACGGGCAGAGATCTTCAAATTCAAGTAAATTTGAAGAAATGATGCTAAAAAGTTCTCAGTCCAACCAAGTTTCTCTCTAAAAGTTTTTATTCCAATAACCAAAAAAAAAAGTTCAGAACAAAAATTATTCAAACTGATGACTTTTCAGCACCCCCTCCCATCATATGTACATTTCTTTGGGAACATTTTTTGAAAGTGAAAGCAAGTGAAATGCCGCTAAAGAAGGGGTTCAATTTATGATGCATGTCTAATGGTAAACTGGACCCTGATTTTGGATACAACTTGCTGTCTATACAATATTAAAATTATAAATATCAATTAAATATATCAATGAAATCTTTTCTTACTGCTGAATTAAATTACTTGCATTTCTTGGGAAAGAATTTAAAAAAAAAAAAGTCGGGGATCAGTTTAGCAGTATGTTTATAAATTGGATATTTGGTGTAATGTGTGACAACAAAGTCAGGGTTCAGTTTAAGAATGTATATACGGGGTGAAATAGATAAATTGTCAACTAAATTACAGAAAATAACACTGACATCTCATTTTAACAGATATATTTACCAAAATGACACAAAAATATATTGAAATGCTAAAGGGTAAATTTATCCAGTAAAATTGCCATTGGCTTCAACCACGGCCTTCAGACAACTTCAGAATCTTCTGCAACTCTTCTGGATATTCTCCTTGTTTAAGTTGGTGAATGCTACCATAATCCTTGCCTTCAATTCATCTTTGGTGTTACAAGGAGTTTTGTTGGTCTCTCCCTCAACTGCACCCCAGGCATAATAATCATGGGTGTTACAGAGATAATCCACATTGTAAGGCATTTGAAAACACATATGTGATTTTTATTATGCTTGGGTGCTTCTAACTTCTTTTCATTTAAACAATGTGGAGTACCTCTGTCTGCGTATCTCTATCTATAAAAGGCAGGATGTGTGTGTGTGTGTGTGTAATGAATGCACAGTCGCAATTTTCAACGGATTTGCATCAAAATTTACATGCACATGCTCCAAGTTAGTGGGAAGGCCAAGACCAACTTTGCATTTCCCAACTCCCTTCGATAGTGGAAATAATTTATTTTTTCATGCTTCTATGGCAGTTTTCATGCAGTTTGCGGCCATTTTATGCTGGCCAGAGTGAGAGCCTATAGCTGGCTGCCATGAATAGGCAGAAAGATTCTATTGGCCAATGTGAGAGCCAACAGCTGACTGACATGAATGTTAACTAGCATGCTAGCATGCAAAAAAATCGATAGCTGCATTTGTTACAAGTAGAACCTGTTACAGTTAGGGTCCCAGATATGGGTAAATAGTTAACCCTCAAACTGGGTTCAAAACACTATGAAAGTGTAAAAATAGGTTTTAATACCAGAAATACTTTGTAAAAAATTATTACCAGCAATAAATTTTTGAAGAAAAATATTGCCAGAAATAGATGTTTTGAAGGAAAAAATATTACCAGCAATACATTTTTGAAAAAAAAAATATTACCAGCGATCAAGATTTTGTTGGTATTCAATAACCCTTTGAGTTTGATATGTCATAAAATAAAACAAACCAAACCAAAGAGTAAATATGACAGACAAGGTGCTTTGATTAAGTTTTTTATATAATTTCTCATGTGATCTTATAATATTTTTATTTTCAGTAGATAAATTATATAAAACCTGTCTAAATGTTATATGCCATGCATGACACATGCTTAAGTGTTCATGTATCTTTTGATACATGACTGACAAAGCAGACTTTTTCCCACAGTAGGTTACCCTTTCATTCTGTGGTAGACCAATTGCCATCCATGCTATAGAACCCAGTTTGTCTTGCTATTTACCCATAGCTAGAGGAAGAAGAAGAGGATTCATACCTTTCCCAAGGGTATTAGCATATAAGTGAATGTAATGGATTCAACTGGGATTTGAACTCAGCTCTCTGGTTCCTCAATCTGTGCTGCCATGCACTACTCCACCATAATAGTATGAAAGCAATATCTATGATTCTCTTTTTACAATTTGATTGTTGCTAAGTGTATTATTTATAATTTATATCCAAGAAATCAACATCTAAAGTTATTAAAGAGTAATTAGTTCTTGACATACATTATTAATATTTTAACTATATTTTCATCCAGGAACCAGAAATAAATTTTAACTGCTAATTACAGAATAGTCTCCCCTTGCTGATTTTTTTATTTAAAACTATAAATTCTGTAGAGAGAGATTGGGTTTTAGTTTCTCCTCCTCTAAATGACTCAAAGACATGTAAAAGAAATTGGAAACTCATAAGCTGCTTGATAAGAAAAATTGAATTATTATATTCTTGTTAATTTTTTAAAAATGTTTGGCAAAAATCAGCTAATTGTCATTCAATTCAAACTTTATAAAATGGTAAATAATAAGGATTTCCTTAGAATTGGTTCACATATTTTAATAATTTTGAAAATGTTTCTAAATTTATGAATAAAAAATGGTTTTCACATTTATTTCTTTATAAATTGATAAATGATAAATATTGTATGAGTTTTTTTTTTAATGTTATAAATATAAAATTATTCTTATAAATAAACTAATAGTATTTAATATTTGAATTCTCAAGCAACAAAAAAAAAATTTAGATATTCACTTTCATCATATGTTTAGGTTTTATTACAGTTCTAATCTTTTTGAAACAATAAACATTGTTAAAAAAGCAGTTGTCATGGGCATATGTATAAGCATTTAGAATGTTGTCAATTTAAAATTAATTATTCACTTGCACTTTTACCAATCTTCACACAAAACTTGATATAATGCTTCTACTTCAGATTCATTTCACTCATTTACCACAAACAGTATGACATGAACCCATGCAATTTCCACTACTGCTTGGTAACAAATAACTTAAAATATAAGAAAGGGAATTTATACATTTTTTTTGTCCTTGAGAAATGACAACAAAAATAATAAGCACACTTTATTTACTAGATTGTTTGTTGGAATGGTTGGCATATCATTGACTAATTGCCAATTGATACAAACTTTATAATATAGTAAATAATAAGGATTTCCTTAGAGTTGGTTTGGTTTGGTTTGTTCTATGGCATATCAACATCTCAATGGGTTATTTAATGCCGACAAAATTTTTATTGCTGGTAGTATTTTGTTTTATCAAAAATATATTTCTGCTAATATTTTTTTCAAAAATGCATTGCTAGTAATATTTATTTTTTAAAAACATTGTTGGTAATATTTTTTTTTCAAAAATGTATTGCTGTTAATAGGTTTTTTTCTTCAAAAATTTATTGCTGGTAATAATTTTTTAAAGTATTTCTGGTATTAAAACCTCTTTTTATACTTTCATAGTGTTTTTACCCCAGTTTCAGGGTTAACTATTTGCCCATAGCTGGGACCCTAACAGATGCTACCGCCCTGAGTCAGGGTAGACCTGGGAACATCAACAAATAGGTGGTGGTTCCATGCTCCTCAAAACCTCCTGATCAGAGGCCTTGCTGCTGGACGTAGTTTATCATCTTCCCCAGGACACGGATGTAGTTTATCATCATCCTTATAGTTGATTCACATGTATAAATTTAGGAATAAAGAATTGTTTTCATATTTATTTCTTTATAAATTGGTAAATGATAAATATTGCATTGCATTAGTTCGAATTGTATTAGATTTTAGAATCTCTATCTATAAAAGGCAGGATGTGTGTGTGTGTGTGTGTGTAATGAATGCATGGCTGCAATTTTCGATGGATTTGCACCAAAATTTACATGCACATGCTCCAAGTTAGCGGGAAGGCCAAGACTGACTTTGCATTTCCCAACACCCATTGATAGTGGAAATAATTGATTTTTTCATGCTTCTACGGCAGTTTTCATGTAGTTTGCAGCCATTTTCTACTGGCCAGAGTGAGAGCCAATAGCTGGCTGCCACGAATAGGCAGGAAGATTCTATTGGCCAATGTGAGAGCCAACAGCTGATTGACACGAATGTTAACTAGCATGCTAGCATGCCAAAAAATCGATAGCTGCATTCATCACAAGTGGGGAAAAATTTAAATCTGCATGGCACTTTACTCCAATTGACTAATTCGCTTGCTTAAACTCAACGTTGATTCTGATTCCGCAGAACTGGGTTGCGTGTGAAAAAGTATTTGTTGTTAACATTCTTTTTTCATTTGGTTTTTCCAGTTATGAGTCCTTTTTTAAAGCTGATCATTTTGTGTTCATTTTATTTAGTTCTTTTTTTGTAACGTATTTAATGTTTAATATAGAGCTTAGAAAAAAATTGCAGTGTGAGATAAGCAAGAAGTAAGGCATGTAGCAACATCAGCATGGAAAAGGGCACTCCTTTAAAGGCAAGGAAGGGCAAAAATATTTTAAGTCAAGTGATAGTGATTGCTGTATGAGTCATACGATTTTTGAATCAAGCACGGGCAACGCCAAGCCATGCTGCTAGTGTAAATATAAAATTATTCCTGTAAATAAAAAATCTAATAAATAGGGTTTAATATTTTAGGTGTCAGTTCTCAAGAACAAAAGAATGCAAAAACCCACAAGTTTGGATTTTATTAAAATTCTAAAAATACTTTTTAAAGCAATAAGAATTGTTAAGGGGAGTAATTGTAATATCAAGAAAAAAATCATTCTATGGGTGCACCATTTTTTTGTGGGCATGAATGTTAAACTTTGACCAATGTATTTTACTCTTTATGACTTTATAATTATATAATAAAATTGACAGTTGTGCAAAAGAAGATCCATACCCTCCAGGTAAATTTTGTAAATTATGCTTGCACTTAAATAATCTACAAAAAAAAAAAAATATTTACACTATTTACATTGTTCTGACTGTTGTCCTTATCTTTGTTGTCATATTCACAGTGTTTCAGCCATTGTATGCTCTGGCATTCTACAGGTGATATATGTTAGATTTTCAAACTAAATCCTTTATTTAGTCCACGGGGGCAGATTGTTCTAATTCCACATGCCATGCCTTTGGATATCTCAGTTTTAGTTAACTCCCCTTGATAACTCAACTCTCCGAGTTTTTGTTTGCAGTGGCCAGGTTTTGAACTCTAAACTCTTGAACACATGGCCCAGTGGATAAAGACATTTGTTGATTGATCCAAAAGTGACTTGATCCAAAGAGTTGTCAGTTCAATATCTGGTCACAGCAGAGAGAACAAAAAATTGTTGAGTTACTAAAAGGAATTAACTGAAACAGATATCTAGAAAATGCATGACACACAGAATTAAAACAATCTACCTTGTGGACTAAATAAAGGGTTTAGCTCAAAATACCAATATATACCACCTGAAGAAGGCTAGAACATACAATGGCTGAAACATTGTGAATATGGTAATAACTTTTACCACACTGCAGGTGACAATTGTCATCATAAAATTCTCTTCCTTTGCTGCTCTAGGTGCATTCTGTCATGCTGAGACGGTTGCTATAAATAAACACTTGTCAACTGTTATTTCTGGTATTTTAAACTGGAAATTGTCTACGACTGATTTGGAACAAGGCTAAACTTCCGTCTTCTAATGTCATTTTGAATTTTTCTAGACTCCACACAAGTTGTGACACCAATTAAACCCATGTTAATTTTTTCACAATTTTTTTGTAAACAAAAATGGCCGCATCAATATCCAACAAAGCCTTTATTCAGGAGTTTTTCTTTGATTAGGATTCTGATGATGATTTTGAAGGCTTTACTCAAGTGGATATTGATAGTGAAGTAGTCGAAGTTGATAACCATGCTAGTAACGAGGAGGAAAGTGATGATGAACACTAGTGGCTACTATCATGCATGCCTGACTAATTTTATGGAAATAATAACTTTATTTGTCAATGAGAACATGCTAACAGGACAAATAAATATGCTAGTCAGGTGAAAGAAAGACCAAACAAATGCTAGTGTCTTCTTGTATGTAAACATGAAGAAGCACGTCACTTATTTGACAAAATGAAAGCCGCCTTAGTGATTTTGCTTCTGATTGCACCCCCAGAACTCCACAAGGAGTGATAAAAGTTGAAGTACATTGAATTATCTATGTATTTTTTAATGTAATTTGCTTTTACTTCCTTTTTTTTTTGCATTTCATTTTTTTAGACGTCAAGACATGCATGCAAAACAATGCATTACATCAAAATATTACTCATTCATTCTTTTATTAATGTATGAAAATTAAAATCTATATGCACAATAGAAAGAAAGTTAATACAATTTTAAAACAGTAGTTGTTTATGTTTTTGCACCCTAAAAAAAATGCAGTGGCAGGGGAGACAACTCTAAAAAGTAATTAGCATGGTAAAAGATACAGAATTTGGAAACAACAATTCAAACAATGTCAATCGTGCAAATAGTTACACTACCTTATCTCAGAAATATAGACAAAAAATGCAGTCATATTTATTCAAATATACATTGAATAAAATCATTTGTTGTTGAGTTATTTTTCATAAGTGTTTTTTTTTTGTTTTTTGTTTTTTTGACAGATAACCAATCCCAGTGGAAAATAATTTGAACAAATATTGAGAATACATCTAATGTTTATAGATCAGCGTTTCATTGTGGAATATCATTCAGGGAAAAAAAAAAAAAGAAATATTTTAGTGAAAAATTATTGAAACATCTCTGGATATTTCTTTGCTATATTAAATTTAAACTTACAATCATCATGTTTCTTTAGAAGAATATTAAACTAAATTATCACTTTTAAAATTAAAAGAAAATGGAAACTCAAAATGCAGAGAAACAAATTTCATGTGAAGTGTGTGGATCGACATTTACACGAAATGCATATTTGAAAATCCACATGCGAACACATACTGGAGAAAAACCTTATACTTGTGAAGTTTGCAGATCTACATTTCAGCAGAGTTCTCATTTAAAAACGCATACACGAGTGCACACTGGAGAGAAACCATATTCCTGTGATATGTGTGGATCTTCATTTTCACAGAATGTGAGTTTAAAAAAGCATATACGGATGCACACTGGAGAAAAGCCATATACTTGTGAAGTGTGTAAATTTAAATTTTCACAGAGTTCCCAACTAAAAACACACATGCGAACACATACTGGGGAGAAGCCTTATTCTTGTGATATGTGTGGCTCTTCATTTTCACGGAATTCAACTTTAATAGATCATATGCGAAGACACACAGGTGAAAAACCATATTCGTGTGAGGTTTGTGGATCTTCCTTCTCCCAGAAATCATATTTGAACATCCACATGCGAAAACACACTGGAGATAAATATTACTGTGAAATATGTGGAGCTGCATTTTTACACAGTTCACATTTGCAAAACCATATACGAATACACACGGGAGAGAAACCATATTCATGTGAAATATGTGGTTTTGCATTTTCTCAGAGTTCACATTTGAAAAATCACATGCGAACACACACAGGAGAAAAACCATATTCTTGTGAAGTGTGTAGAACTGCATTTTCACAGTACTCTTCACTGAAAATGCACATGCAAACACACACTGGAGAGAAGCCATATACCTGTGAGATGTGTGGGTCTGCTTTTGCACGAACAGCAGACCTAAAACGCCACATGCGAACGCACACTGGAGAGAAACCATATACTTGTGAAATGTGTGGATGTGCATTTTCCCAGGACTCTTCTCTGAAAATACATATGCAAACACATACTGGAGAGAAACCATATTCTTGTGAGATGTGTGGATCTACTTTTGCACGAACAACAGATTTAAAATGTCATATGCGAACACATACTGGAGAAAAACCATATTCTTGTGAAGAGTGTGGAGCTACATTTGCAAGGCGCTCACATTTGAAAAGACACATTCAAAAGCATACTGAAAAGAAACTGTACTGCTGTGAAGTTTGCGGGGCAGCATTTGAACAGATTTCACAATTAAATTGTCACATACAAATACACGATGGAGAAAAATCCTATTCTTATGAAGGACATGCACTAAAGAAAAAATTATAATCGTGTAAACAATACACATTCACAAATAGATTTTTGAGAGTATTTAGGGTACAAATGATTCAACTTGATATTTTTCACATTTAAAAATTACTTGTCCACTAGGATGGCTAGCCAATCCCTATTGCAGACGCTTGCTCAGGTGCATTTGTGTTTATTCAACACTCACAAATCCCACCTGTGGTTTATAATGCAACTCTACTGAGCAGATCTTAGTTACAGTTGCTGGGAAAGAGTGCGTTATCTATCATGATCAATAATTTAAACAAAGCCAGCATGCTCAAAACCTCGGCCACGATGACTTGTGACTTTTTGCTAGTACAGCTATTGATGGCCCCTGAGGGTTCTGTTTACCCAATTTCACTCACTCAGATCAACCCACCAGTCCGATTACATCAGGAAGTGTCCTTACTGACAAACTGACCCTGGTGAAATTCGAACCCGAGTGTTATAGTCAGAAAGCAAATGTTCTAATCTCTCGGCCACGTGCCCATAGCAGTAATAATAATAATAATAACAGCTGATTACTCATATCCAACTATGCCTATCTATTAGGGCAGCTAGCTGATCCCTGTTGCAGACATCTCCTCAGGCGCATTTGTGTTTGTTCAACACCCACAGAGCTCACCTGTGGTTTATACTGCATTTATACTGATCAAACCTTAGATGATCAACAACCTGAAGAAGGCCAGTATGATCAAACCTTCAGTCATGATGACTTGTGACTTTGTGCTGGCACAGCCATCAATGTTCTCTCTGAAATATTTCTGTCTACCCAATTTCACTCACAGAGCTTGGGTCAACCTGTGGTATGTTTTTCAGATACTTTCCAAAAGTGCCACATGCTGGGATCGCTTCCTCAGGCTGATGACATCAAAATGTCGTCTTCCTGGCAAGTCAACCATGGTGAGATTTGAACTTAGGTCTCTTTGTTAGAAAGCAAACATCCTAATCACACAGCTATGTGCCTATAAAAATTATCGGTATTCATATTGAAAAAAAAAACGTTATATTTTTGTGATCCATGTAAATTATCACTTTTTTGGCAAAAGGTGCCGTGAAAATGGGAATTATTTTAGAATTCTGCAAAATCTAGCTTAGAATTCTGCAAAGTAAATATGCTGAGAAAAGGGAATTTTTATTATTTACATAATTTTGAATTGATATCATTTTTAATTTAATTCCATGAAACTTTGTAATCTAAAAAAATAAAGTTCTTTTTGTAAAAAAAATAATCTTACTATAAGTAATGTTTGAAGTGACATTTTTATTTTGATTAGTTATTGTTATCAGCTGAAAGAGGTCAGAGGTTAATATAATTTTGGAACAAAGATTTATTTAACTCTCCCTCATATCTTTAAGAAAATGAAAATCCTTTACATTAAATGATTTGATAAATCCAATACTCAATTCAGACTCCACTTTGTTATTAGACTAATATACACTGGACATCTTAAATATCCAGGAACCATTTTTATAAAGGCAGGTAACCTTTAGGAAACTTGCATTATTCAGACTGTTATCCTGAACTTCGTTGCCATATTCACAATGTTTTGACCATTGGGCATTCGGCATTATTCAGATGATTGGATGATTGGATTATGATTACTTGCATTATTTACATTCTTTGGGCTGTTATCCTCATCTTCATTGGCATATTCACAACGACACATGGTCCAGTGGATAAAGACGTTTAGATCCTGTAACTAGACCCAAAGATCTGTCTATATCTCTCAGATGAGGTATTATGATTACTTGCATTATTTACATTATTCGGACTGTTATCCTCATCTTCATTGCCATATTCACAATGACACATGGCCCAGTGGATAAAGACGCTGGTTAGATCCAGTGACTAGACCCAAAGATCTGTCTATATCTCTGAGATGAGGTATGATTACTTGCATTATTTATATTAATCAGACTGTTATTCTCATCTTCATTTCTATATTCACAACGTTTCAGTCGTTGTACAGTCTGGCCTTCTTGAGGTGATTGGAATTACTGTGGCCTGGTATTGAACTCACAATTCTTTGGGGCTAGTGACTGGATCAAACCAATGTCTGTATCCACTGGGTCATGTGTCCTTGAGTTCAAAACCAGGCCTCAGCAGTGATGAACCAATACTTGGAGAGTTGTGTTCAAGTGAATTAACTGAGAGATCTGGAAGAGGCATGACACATGGAACTAGAACAATCTACCCTAGAGGTCGAAATAAAGGGTTTGGTTTGAAATTCCAATCATCTGAAGAAGGCTGGAGCGTACAATAGCTGAAACATTGTGAATATGGCAATGAAGATGAGGATAACAGTTCGAATAGTGTAAATAATGCAAGTAATCATAACAACTCATCTTAGTGATATAGAGAGATATGAAAGTGAATTTATATATATATATATATATATATATATATATATCTATCTTCTGGCTGATTTGAATTCAGAGTTTTCCTTCTCCTAGGCCAGTTGCAACCCCAGGCTCTAGAGCGCTGCTATTTGCCTATAAAG